>VZRX01015188.1:78409-96351 GCA_013398075.1 Notiomystis cincta | reverse complement strand
TTTATTTTATTTTATTTTATTCCTGCATTTAAAACCAAGGTTTTCATTTTACATACATCTTATGATGTCATTGACAACAACTTCAATGAAACCTTTCCACTATTAAAGAACACAACTGACTTTGTAAGGAGGCTTAAGAACAGAGATTAAGTTTGCCCAATTTAAATAATTTGCACTCATTTAAAGCTTCTCAAATTAGAATAAATTATAATAGTTAATAGAACTTAATGCAATTTACTAATTCTAAAAGCCAGGTAAACATTACTATTTAACCTCATAAAGTCAACAATTTTACCAACTCAAATCTTTTCACCCATAAACATTTTGACATTATAAAATATTAATACTTTCTACCCAACAAGTCGATGACCCAGAGGTCTTCTTTTGGGGGTTTTGCTTGGGAAATCACAGGAAGAAAATTGACTGAGATCTGATTTCTGTGGAGATTCACTTTCTCAGATGCACACATTGAAGTATTTCCAGTGCTCAGAGAATCAGCAAATAATTCATGCATAAAAGTTTGTGATCTGATTTTTCTAGCTGCTTAGTATATTTAGCTCATGCTCACTCTTGGATGACCTTCCTTATGCACAGAGAAATGTCTGTCATCTTCACTATATTTTTTTTAAATCTGGAGAATAAGAAAGAGCCTTTTGTCCAGGTAAGAGTGGGAATGATGCAAACAAAAGCCTGCTGGAATGGTAGCTGTTACAATAGAAAATAAATGCTAGGATGGAAAGACGTGAGTTACTGAATTTTAAAATCTTTTATAAATTGGCTTACATTTTAATTGAAGTCTTTCATTAATCTAGTGGAAATGAAAAGATGAAGGAGAAGCCAGGGTGATTATTTTAAAAATCAGTGGGGACTACATGGTATCAGCCTTCTGGTATTTCCACCTCTGTCCTCTTTTCAGCACCACCGTGCTGGACCTTTGCATGAATTCTGTGGTTCCTCCTTCTAAAACAATTCTGGTTGGGAGAAAATCTTCACTGATAAGATTTCCTAGCTCTAATTCTCCTACCATTCTGCTAGTAAGAGCTGAAAGGTGATGGATTGCAATGCATCTGTTTGCAGCTACTCCCCCTTGAGAGCCTCACGCTGGGGAGCGCAGCAGTCCCAGACAGCCCTGGGAGAGGTGGCTCTGTTCAGGATTGCAGGAGCCTTTGGAGTCCTTTTGGCATGGGATTCCCTTCTCTGTGGGTGTGTGGGGGGTCTCCAGTGCAGGCAGCTGTCCCAGCTGGTGTCCACACCATGGGACAGGTCCCACAGCTGCCTGCTGGTGTGGCCAGTTTGGTTTAGAGCTGCAGCAGAAACTTGAACCTGTTTTGCCTTTTATCTTCCTGTGCTGGGTTGACCCTGGCTGGATTCCAGGCACCCACCAAGGTCTGTCACTCACCTCTGCAGCTGGACAGGGGAGAGCAAATACAGCAAAGGGTTCATGGGTTGACATGAGGACTGGGAGGGATCATTCACCAATTTCTGTCATGGGCAAAACAGGCTCTAATTAGAGATATGACTTGAATTTATTGCTAATGAAATCAGAGCAGAATACTGAGAAGTAAAATAGGCCTTAAAAACACCTTCCCCACACCCTTCCCTCTTTCCCAGCTCTACCTCCTCCCCCAGCAGTGCAGGGAGACAGGGATGGGCTTATGGTCAGTTCCTCACACCTTGTTTCTGCAGCTGCTCAGGGAGAGGCGGCCTCCCCTGCTCCAGCGTGGGGTCCTTCCCACGGGAGACAGTTCTCCAGGAACTTCTCCAGTGTGAGTGCATCTCACAGCCCACACTCCTCCCCAGACTGATCCAGCCTGGGCTGCAGGGGCTCGTCTGCCTCACCAGGGGCTGCACCAGGGGCTGCAGGGGAATCTCACCTGTGGCACCTGGAGCACCTCCTGCCCCTCCTTCTGCACTGCCCCGGGTGCCTGCAGGGCTGTTTCTCTCCCATGTTCTCACCCTGCTGTTGTCTGACTGCAATTACATCAGTGCAATAACTTCTTTTTTCCTTCTTCTTGTTAAATCTGTTATCCCAGAGGTGTTGCCACCAGGTGTGCCTGGCCCAGCCTTGGCCAGAGACGTGTCCACGTGTCCATCTCGGACTGCTGGACAGCAGGAACCTGCTGGCCCCTCCTCGCTGCAGCCACCCCTGTAGCTCCCATGCTGCCAAAACCTGGCCACGAGCACCCAGTGCACTTCTGTGTTCCTCTTAAATCTGTTTTCACGTCCACAGCTGCTCTGAGAAATGTGGTGGCAGCGTTGCTTGCCCTGTTTGCCCGACTTCCAGCGGGTGAGATGTTGCTGTTTGGCAGGGCCAGGTTTCTCTCTGACAGGGTGCAGCATGTACCTCTCACTCTGGGTGCAGCCCTAAGTACTGCTGTCAACATCAGGGTGATCAGCACTGGCAGTGCTGCAGTGCCCTCTCCCATCTGGCTTAAAAAGAAAGGAAAGGAGAAGAAAAAAAACCCCAAATCTCTGAAGTCCAGGAAAGGAGGCCACACATGTTTTAATGACAGACACTTTTTAAAGCTTGTTTGCATTTGGGTGATAATGTACTTCAGTATGCTAGGGGAAATGAGAAACTTCACACATGGCATCTGGAAATCCTTGTGGCTCACTACCCTCCTTGACAGCAATAATGTGGCTGTAAATTTCCCCCAGCAGAAAACATATAACTGCATCAGCCATACCAGAAACAACCTTTCATTTTCTTTTAAATGGACGTGTTGTTTTAAATCTCAGCTTTTTAATAGCTTCATATAAACATTTGTGAGCCTCTGAGGTAAGTAAGTATATTTTTACTTCATGTTCTTATGTCAGACTCACAGAATCATTTAGGTTGGAAAAGATCCCTAAGGTCATCGAGTCCAGCTGTTACCCTAACACTGCCATGTCCACCAGTCCTTATGGAAAATCAGTCTGTGCCTTAATTCAGTGTCTGGAGTGGTGAGTTCTGACATACTCATATGCATCTCACAAAGATGAAAGGGGTGTCACTCTTGATAAGCCTCTGCAGCACTAATTTATTCTCTTTGTGCATGTTATAGCTAAGCCTGGTATCAGATGCAGTTCCTTTGGCTGACCCAATGACCATTTCTTGGTCTTTGAGCAGCAAAAGCCTTGTCTGTGCTGGAATGTTGGTACTGGTGTGATGGCCAGGTTCAGGATGGGTTTGCCAGCTGCCTCAGGGAAAATGCCTTTATGATCAAAACATACAAAGTTTAAAATACAGTGCCGTGCTTCAAAGTCTGTAAAACTAAGAAATTGAGTGCCCTGTGGAGTTGGCGGAAGTTTAGCTCCACTGGTCTGTGCACTGCAAAGTGTTTTGGCAAAGCACAGGTGATGTTTCTGTGCTTGCAGAGGCAGACACTTAGGAAGAGGGATGCTGAGCACATTGCCACTGCTCTGAAATACCCTTTTGCCAAGGCACACACCTGGATTCATAGCAGTGGTGGAAGGCTGAATCCAAATGTAGAGTGTTTGACACCCTGAAGCCCTTTTCCATTGGTTGGTCTCAGCTGTGCCCTGGTGAAGCTCAGGACCTTTTCCTCACATGAAACCCTTCTCTCTGTGTCAGGGTGCACCCAGCCAGCCCCTGGCCAAGGCACAAGTCAGGTGCATCCCTAAAACTTCCTGTGGTGTGTGACAGCCTGCACAGGGTGGAAACTGCACACTGTGGACCAGGCAGAAGGGAAGTGCACTTCCCAGATGAACCCATATGGATGGAGGCTCACCCTGGAAAGAACCAGGAAAGGAGAAGGATTGGTGTCACTTGTCCTTACTGCTGGAGAAGGGCAGGGGCAGGAGAAGGAGGGAGGGAGGTAATAGGAGAGACAGCACACTGAAAGAGGGGGGAGAAGAATGCATAAAGTGCCAACCATTAAAAGAAAAATGAAATTATTTTATGCACCAGAGTTTACTGATTGCCATATCAGCAGGTTAGACTAAACAGCTGACAAAGTCTCATGAGCAGACTGGAGCTGGGTAGGGGCAGAAATCTCTGAGCTACATTATTAAATGTTGACTGCAGTTCCAGATGTGTATGTGTGTGTATTTAAACTTTGCTCCTCTGCTGCATGAAGCTGCCCTGCTCATAGCTCCTGCCAGTGGGTGTGGCAGTGCCAGCCCTGGGGGCTGTGCTGGGACATGTGCCCCATCCTGGTCTCAGTGCCAGCCCTCAGCCCCTGGAGGTGTGGATGTGGCACCTGGGGACAAGGTTTAGTGCTGGGTTAATGGACTCAGAGGGCTTTTCCAGCCTTAGTGAAGCTGTGACTCTGTGCTGGAACTCAGAAGCCAAGTCCTTCTGCCCTGTGGGAAGTGCCCATTGGTGCTGTGAGGATGAGAAGCCGCTGGTGTCTGGATGGCCACGGGTGTGGGTGGAGGGCAGCATCTTTCGTCTTTGCCAGCACGGTTTGTCGAGAGCCAACATCTGCAACAGCACAGCTGTGAAGGGAGCACAGGGACTCAACAGAGCTGCAGCTGCAAGCCCACTCTCCTCTTCAGCCCCGTGTCAGTGGTGCTCAGGCACAAAACCACCTGTAAAGTTTCCCTCCTACTGCATCAGGCCTAAAGAAAGGGGGATTATGGATTGCGCATGGAACTGTGTTTGCACTTCATTACTCATTTATCCAAAGCAAACAAAGAAAAGGTTTCCAAATGTACACTTTTTGAATAAATGTTATGTAAAGCAAAGCTGTGAGCTGGGAAGCAAAAGAAAGTAGTGATTTACTGTAGAAACAAATAAGTGGTAAAAAAAATTATAAATAACTGTGATTTTATTTCAGTTCTCTGGCATGTCCTACCCCTTAAATTATTTTTCTTTTAAGAGCCCTCCCATCAACCAAAGCAACCACTTAAACTAAAAAAATATGTAACAAAGATTACATTTTAGGGTTCTAATTGATTTGGTGGTTACACAAAGCAAAATTTTCTTATGATTCTCCAAGATAACCCTGCAGGTGTTGAAAGGCACGAATGGGGGTTTTCAATGATAATGAAATCAGCAGCATGGTATTTACCCTGCTTGGGATGTACAGTGGGATGCTGGAGCCCGGGACAGAGGGGTAGGGAGACCCAGGCAGGCATTTTTCTCTCTGACAAATGAGTAGGTTGTGAGGAACACTTCCAAATTTAAACAAAATGCACTATGGTTCAGTCTTACTTGATTATTCAGCTCTTCATTGTTGTATCTCTTAGCTGAACTTGAAAATGAGCAGTGATGTCTTCTGCTCTTTAAGAGCTTGTGGTGTTCTGATGCGTGAATTTATGATGAGATTAAAGTTTCTTTTTCTCCCCTTGGACTGGTGTCTTGGGAATCCTTCAGAAAGAAGTGCAGCAATATTGTTCTCCCCTGCTTTAGTGTGAACATCAGTGGCCCAGTTGGGTTCTGCAGGGAGGCAGGAACAGGCAGCTGACCTAATGGGAAAGAAGTATGGACAGGTCTTTCTTTGGGCTGAAAGAAAAGAGTTAAAGGAGTCTCAATTTTAAACGTGTCTGGAGACTGGGTTTGCAACACATGATTTACCCTGTAACTCAAGTATGCTGTAGGTCTCTCTTGTGGGTTCGTAATTGGTACAAAATATTTACTGGGCTGTAGCTAGAATGACACTGTTAGCTATAAAATCTCCACAAAATGCTACTTTGTGCTTGTGAAAAAACTTGGAAACCAAGGTTGGTGCTGGATGTATCCCAAGGTCTTTCACACGCTTTCACATTTCTCTGCTTGGCCCATCTGGTGTCAGAAGCTGTCACCTAACACAAACCAAGGCCAAATACCCCAGACATAATGAAAATTTAAATACCTCTTTGCACCTGCTGTGAAAATAAAGCATCTTAACTGCATGGGACACAGACACCAAGTAAGTCATGTGCTGAACAAGCAGTGCAAAAGAGCAAACTCTTTTGCAAAGAGTTGCATGAAATCCCAGTGCAGAGCTGGAAGTGAAGGCAGCTCACCAGCTGTCCCCTTGCCTGGGGATGCACAGAGCTATGTGGCTGCAGGCTCTGTGGTAGAGAACCTCTGGAAAGGTTGGGAAGGCTCAGCACAGCTTTTCCTGCTGGTGGAGTCGTCTCTGGAAGAAAAGTGACTCCTTCCTGCCTCAGCTTTGCCTTCTGGCACGGTGGAATCACCCCTGCTGTCCTCTGGTGAAGCAGGCAGAGTTCAGCACCAACCTTTGGCAGCACACAGCTGTGTGTTTGGAAAGGGCTGCATTTTATGGAGGCTCCTGGTCTGTGTGAGCCTGGCAGGAGTGGGGTCGGCACAGATCTGGGCAGACAGACAGACAGACAGGCAGATCTTGGTTGCTCTCAGCAGGAGCCAGGGGGAGATGGTCTGTGGATGTTCCTGCATCTGTTTGGTGCCTGTGCATTTGTCCTGAGGGATTTCCCTCCAAGATATGCTGTGTAAACAATGCAATGCTGTTCTCTCGGGCCAGCCTTTCATTTGGGCAGCCAGCTCCGAGTCTTCCAGTGCCATCACTGTGTGCACTGTGAGTCTGCTCCAAAGAAATGATCCAACACCTGCCTTTTAAAGTTCTTGAGTCACAGGCTCATACTCACAACCTCATCAATACACAATTTAATGTAATTTTTTCGTCTTTTTTGATCATCTCTCTCCGAACTCAAACCACTCTTTTGGGGTATGTGCTGCTTAGAGACATGAATTAAAGTCTACATACAGTTTAAAGTGTTTAGAACACTGAGGTTGTGTAAAGATCTAACAATAAACAAGGGGAGAAAAGGATACTTTTGTGATAGCTGAAGTGTATTCCTTAAAGAATAAACAACAGGAAGCAAACCAGCACCCAGAATTTCTTCTCATCAAATAAGCGTTACTTAAACAATTGTAATTCCTTTAAAAATGAACTTCATTTTTCCTAGGAGAGCAAACAGAACTGGAGCCACCTACTGAGAAATTCTATTTTGCTAATTTTTCTCTATTCTAATGCAAATAGTGGTTTTAATCCCCTTAACTCATCCATCATGCATGACAGGTCAGGCAGCCCATTGTCTGTGTGTTTGAAGGATTCCTGTCCAAATCAGACTTTCTGTCAGCAGCACTGGGCAAGAGTCTGCTCCTTGCTGAGCTGCTCCTCCAGTGGGAAACTGCAGCTCCCTCGGAGAGCCCGGGAATCACCCGTGGAATTCACACAGGGGCTCTGCAGAGAGGCCACTGACAGCTCCTGTCAGAGCAGGGCAAAATCCCCACAGTGGCAGATTAAGGACATCTAGGTTTTTGTATAATCTGCTAAACATCTGTAGCTGATCCAGAGATATGGCAAAGGTCAAAGTTTGGAGATTTTGTGTGTTTTGAAGCCTAAAAATTGCTGCTTGTTTTGAAATGCATTTTTGGTTGCAGTAAAATGCGGTTTATTGTGAGTAGAAAATGATTACTAGGGGAAAAAAAGAAGAAGCCATGTATTTTTGTAGCATTTAAATTTTAATTAAATGGGGCTTAGAGTAAATTGTAAAACCTTCTTTTGTTGAGACAACCGACACTGACAAAATATTAATTAATGAATATTCAGAGAGCCCTCTGGATCACTTCTCTCTTTTTGAAATATGCTCTGCCTCTGTTTTTTAAAAATCAGAAGAAGAAAATTAATAAACATTGCTTATGTGGAATATTTCCCAGTACGAAGATCTGCCAAACAGAATCCAATGCATTGCATTAATGTCAATGAACACTTCTGAACCAGATGTGTCTGTGGGTCTTTTTCATTGTTTTCTCTGAAACTGAAGCTGGGATAAAACCCAAAGATTAAGACTTGACATGAGGAGAATATCTTTCTGTGCTACTATTAGGTCATTTCCCTTTTGCTGTGTAAATTAAATTGTGGTCTTGATTCAATCTGGGATCGTTTTATTGTTGTTGGTTTCAATACAATACACAAAAAATTCTTTTCTTTGGAAGTATCATTATGATACAACTTCAATGAGTCACTGTAATTGTTCACTCATTAGCATACAAAGGGATTATTTGGGTTATTTTGTTTCTGGGATCTTGTCTTTGCCCTCTCCTCTTGGGCAGCCCAGTTAGGGTATGCCTTAATTTGTGTATAATAATAATAATAATAATAATATTGAAGTGCCTTGCTGTGGTTTTGTGTGTGTGCACATACCCACACCCTGCCCAAAAACCCCTTTTAGGAACCCTGAGGTCCTGCTCCCCTCCTGCTCCTGTCCTTGCCTAAACTCTGAGCCACACCTTTGGCTCCCAAAGCATCCAGAGCACCAACAAGCTCCAATAAGTGGAAGACACACAGTTAATTTTTTCTCCCATCCCATTCCCTGGGGACTGTGAGGCCTGCCCGTGTCTTGGGCCCCAGCCCTCCAACACATACTTAAAAAAAAAGGAAAACAGAAAAATAGGAGGGAAAAATGAAAGAAAAAAGAAAATGTGTAGGGGGAATCGAGGGAGTGTTTGCCTTGGCAAATTAAAAATACCTAAGTGAAAGAATTGCCATGAAGTTGCCTGAAGGGCTACAATAAATAACATCCTGCATAAGTGGTACATAAAGTGTGCTCTATGGTTTTGAGTGAAATGGCTGTGCTTGTTTTTAGGGTGGTTGGTTGGGGGTTTTTTCAGAATTAGAGCAGTTGGAATTCAAATAGGCTTATGTTTCTGTAATTGTGGTAAACATATTTTAAAAGTCGCCGTTTGATCAACTGTAAATATTACCAGTTCATAGGTTAAATGCTGTTGCTGAAGTCGCTCAGGGAAATCCAGCAGAAGTGTAAATATGGCAGAAAAAGCTAAACAATATGGCAAAGGAATATTTGCTGACTTAAGAGTGCAGGATCAACACCAATATTTTTCCAGTGATGCTAAACCTCTTGTAACTGCTAAATTGGATTTGTAGTTGAATGAAGTATCAGCTGCTGTTGGACAAGCCCATAAAGGCTGGATGGCTGGCCCTTTGTAGGCAGGGCTTAGAGGACGATTGATATGTTTTAGCACTTTTGGGATTATTGTGATTAGGAGGAAGCCATTCTGAATGATAGAGAAAAGGATGTAAAAAACACAGCCCACAGCTGGTAAGCAGCATGTGTTTGCTGTGAGGAGAGGTCATGACTAGTTGATCCTGCTGGTTCAAGCATTGATTGACAGACAAGAAAACTTGATATTATGAAGCAAACCCTTCTTTTTTTATTTTTTTGTTCCCTAAAAAAAATGATGCTTCTGCTGTGTTAAGTCAAAGTATTGCAAAATCTGGAACGCTCTCACTTGTTGCAAGCTAAATGTTCAGAGACACAGCTGCAAGTTTGGAGTTGTTAAAATATCATCCAGGAATTAGTATTCAACCCGTATCGGTGAGAACAGTAAATAGGAGTTACAGAATTAGCTCTGGTGTTCCTGTGTTTGCCTTTTTCATCTGTGTTAGTCTTAACAAAAACCCTCTTTGCCATCTAGGAGAAAATTTATGCTAAGTATGAGGAAATTTCAAGTCTGCTGAACTTGTTGACTGTTATGCGCCTGGTATATCCAAGATTTTTAGCCAGGAATAATATGTGTAAAAAACATTTTACCAGCCATGAAACAGCTTTATCATTTTATTTCTATTAACCACCTGCCTGAGAGGACATGTAGGTTATTTCCTCTTATCTCCGCTGTCCACTTGGAAACGTAGAGCTGCTTTTTTCTCCTTCTTTTTTTCCNAACCACCTGCCTGAGAGGACATGTAGGTTATTTCCTCTTATCTCCGCTGTCCACTTGGAAACGTAGAGCTGCTTTTTTCTCCTTCTTTTTTTCCCTTTCTTTTTTTTTTTTCCTGTGAGCAGCCATCTGAAAGCTTGCAAATGCACATTTAAATAGTTGTATCTCTGACTCTTTTTAGCGGGGCTGTACCTCTTTCAAAATTTGAGTTTAGCATACCACACAGGAAAGAACACAAGCTTGCCAACTCCCGCTGAGCGTTTTTTCAAGCCTGTGAAAAGAATGAATTATTCAGCAGTAAGCATGCTTACAGCTGGCCATTTGGGAGCTTTGATGTGCGAATCAGGCGGTTGCATGAATGCCCTTATTGTCATGTTATGTGTACACAGTGTGTGAATTATTGAAAATAGTGAGGCCTGAGCCTCATCTGGTAGAGATTACAGTGCAGGCATGCTGGGTGAAGGTCTGTAATTGAAAATCCCCAGATGCTGTTTATTTGGCCTCTGTCACGTGGGCCTGGTGCAGAAAGCCTGGCTGAACAAAATGCTGCCCGCCTGGGAAGCAGCACCCAGCCCCCTCCCAGCCCGGCACAGCACAGTGTGCCCGCCACTTAAACACCTGCCCATAATATTTTTAAAAGCTTAAATTAGATTTGCCCATAACGTTTAAATAGAGGATGCCTTACTTAGGGGTTTAAACTGCTTAGCCAGTTGTTGACTCGCAGAGCTCCTTTATCTACAAGAGGCTTTTTGTTAGCCAATTTAGCTGGGAGGCGTCTTCAGAAAGCGGCACTGCTGAATTTGAGGAGAGATCTCCCAAAGCCGGATATTCTGCCGGCAGAAAGGAGCAGCAAAGTGCTGAGCCCCATCACAGAGCAGCTTTTCCTGCCCAGGCTGCGAGCTCTGCTGCCCAAGGGCTCCGTGCCCACCTTGGACGAGGAAAGGGTTCAAAGCAGCGCATCCTGCTGCCCGTGCCCGTGCCCAGGGTGGGCTGTGCAGCCAGCCCAGACAAAGAGCTGGGTGCTGCTCTCCTGGGACAGCACTCACAGCCTGCTTCCTCGGCGAGCAAAATCCCCAGCAGCTCTCCAGATACGGCCCCCAGGCACAGGGGCAGCACTGCACGATCACTAAGCAGAAGTGGAGTTTAACAAAACTCTGCTCTGGTGGAAACGTGGCTGTGAGAATGACTTGGGAGATGGAATCGTGCAGGTCTGTCCCCAGACTTCCCTGGCAGGATGGGAAATACCTGTTTCGAGCCACAGTCTTGTAGAATTTGAAGAAATTCATACTGTTTCATTACCTGAAAAAAAAAAATAAATAGGCTTTTCTGCTCGGTCGCTACTTGAATTATTTGGCTGAGTATGAAAACTTTCTGAAATAGCTGTTCATTTTCAAGTTGCTAGCCAGCTTTATTTCCCACACTTGCCTATTTTTATCCTCTTCAGCTAGTGCCTATTGCTGGGAGCTGGGAGGGCAGAGGTTTAATTTGTGTCATTAATGTTCTAAATAAAGACGCCCGCCGGCCTCGCGGCTGCTCGGGGACATGATGCACCAGCTCCCTGCCCTGGTGCCTGGCTTTGAGCAGTGATGCCCGTGGCCAGGACACGGGGAAAGGGGCACAGTGTGGCCAAGAGGATGCCCTCAGCTGGTGCAGGTCCTGGTAGAGCTGCCTGTGGTGCTCTGGTGGCTCCCCTGCCCAAGAAGGGGCTGCCAGTCACGCCTTCCTCAGCCGGGGTGGATTTCCACCTTTGAGGGCCTTGCTGGCGCTGGGTGAGTGGGGACAAAGGCCCCTTAGCACCAGTGGTGGACCAGCAGCCTCGTGCAGACCTCTGTGGGGGCTGCTGCTTGGCTGCCTGAGGCTGTTCCTGCAAACAGCGTCGGTGGGGGAGGCTCCCTGCACAAGGGCTCTCTGTTAGAGCAACAACTGCCTCCCCCGGGAGAGGCGGCCGAGCTCCCCACTTTGCAGCTGCTCCTGCTTGTTCTGAACAAGAGGAGTGTCAGCTCTGCTGCCTGAGAGGTGTCTGGGGTCACCACGCACTGCCCTGTCCAGGGGGATGGCGCTCAGGGATGGGGCAGCAGGTTGGGAAGGTGGAGGGAGCCTGTGGGCTGCTCTGAGCACTCGGTTCTTCCCTTGGAGGGGCCACAGTAGAGCTTTGAGAGCCTTGGCTCTCCACAAAGCCTCTCAGGTTTTCAGCATCTGTGCTGTTGTCTAGCTGAACTCCCTTTTTACTCCATGCCATGATTCAGAAAGATGTTCCAGTGCACAAAATGCCTCTTCCTCAGCATCAGTTCTAGGGAGAATTATTGCACTGACAGCACAGAAGGACACGACAGATAAAGCCTGAATTAACAGGGGAAAAAGCAAACTCCAAGAAGCAGCCTACCTAAAACATTTGTTGTGGTCCTCTCCTGATCTTTTCAAGATCCTTGGAAAAGATTCCTGTGCTGTGAGGATGTTTTATCTAAGCAGGCACCTCCCCATGCCTCTCTTTGATACCTGAACCAAAACATTCAAAGTAGGAGACTGTCACAGTGAAAGACAAGAAGAAAGAGCTGGAAATTCACAGTTCATAAATCTGACCTCTCCTCTTCTGCCAGGCAATTTCCCAGATATGTATGACAAGGAGACAGAGGGAGGGTGTGTATGGAAAGTATTTCTACAGCTGAGCTCTTCTAGGGAAAAGAGACTCATTTATTAATGAGCATTTTTCATCCTAAGGTTTCTAATGGCCAGTTAAGGAAGTTCATTGAGCCTCGTTTTGTTTCAGACTCTTCTCATTCCCAAGAACAGGAAAGGGAGTTTTTAGGATTATTAAGCTTTCCTTTCTTTAAAATCCTCTTTGGGCTTTAGTTGATCTGGAGATAAGATCATTTCTGTCCCTATCTGTCAGTGTTGGTGAAGAAGAGCACCAGTGTTTGGTAGATAACATTAAGGCTGTAAACTTTTAGCTGGGGGCATCTATCTTGTTTATGTCAGGCAGTGCTTCTGTTTGTGTTTATGGCTTTTGGTGGCCCAAGAAAGAATTTATGTCTTTTCAGATCCTTGTGGCCAGGGAGAAGGTATTTAGTGAGGCTTCAGTATCTCCTGCTCTGGCCCAACCTGATGCACATGTCTGTGGTGCATGCTGAAAACACAATGGGAAGGAAAATGTTAGGCTTTTACCTGGTCCATTTTTATGGTTCTTTGTGGAGTTCCTGCTGCCTGCAAGTTAAGGCCAATTATTCCACCCTGTGGATTCTTCTGGAGTTAGGCTCTGAGCAGCCTTCAACTTAAGGGAAGCAATCACTTGCCAAAACTACAGTTTTGTTAGTCATAGCCCTGCCCAGCTTTCTAATGGCTACAGAACCCTCCCTGAGTGAAGCCAAAGTATTTCATGGATGGACTGGGGCTCAACCAGAGACAGCACTCAAATAATACAGTCTAGACTCTCAGTGCTTGGTGTTTTTAATAAAGATGCTTTTCCTGTCAAGTGGCTGCCTGGGAACCTGAGCTTTCCTTTAAAAATAGCTTTTTAGCTCTCTGGTCAGGGAGGGGAGCTGTGAGACCTCAGCTGTGGCCAGGGGCTGCCCCAATGGGCACGGGCTGGCTGGAGTGACCTGTGCTGTGTACTTGAAACATCTGCAGCACAGACAGAGGGACAGGAGATGGCCTTGGAGCATCACTGACCTTGCACAGTCACCAGCTGCTGATCAGAACAGCCTGACAATCTTTTTGCAGCAAAAAAACCCTTTCTGGGAATTAATGTGTGCATATACTCCAACATATGGAAAACAGGTACTTTGTGGAGGAGGGGCATTCCCCAATTAAATCAAAATGTGCATTTAGAAACGTGAAGATGCCCATGCCACCTCTCCAGCTGGTCTGCATCTCACCAGGCTGCTGCAGAGGGCTGCTCTTGCAGGCTTCTGTTTCTGATATGGGAAAGAACCCCGGAATGGGGAGATACAGAGGTTGAACCTTCCTTGGTCTCATCCCACGGACACAAAGGCACTTGTTCACTGCAAATGGTATCTGTGAGCTCCAGAGGCTGCAGAACTCCTGCTCAGCCCAAAGACAAGGTCTTTGCATGAAATTAGGTAGCTGTGTGCTCCTGTTTGCACACGGAAATCCCTCATTTGTGTGCAGAAATGTGGCTGCTTTGTGCAACTGTTTGCTCACGCAAAATTTACCTCCCGAAGTTTGTCCTGAGGAGACCTGCTGGAGACTCACAAAGCAGTGGCATGTTGTGGGAAACGTGGCACACAGTCCAGACCAAAACAAAAACAGAGCAGCTCTGCTCTGAGGCACGTTGATATTTCGTGTTCTGGTACACATTTAGCAAACACAAAAGAGACAGGAACCCTGAGACATTTGATACAAAGGCTGTAAAATAAGGCTGGGGAGCAGACAGAAGAAAGAAGTCTAGTTTGACTAAATGTGTTCAGTCTTTCAGTCAAGAAAATGCCCTTCAAACATATGCAGGCTACTTCAAAACTTCCCCATCTCTCCCCCACAACATTAAAACTGTAAGGGTTTGAAGCCTTGGCTGATAAAATAATTTTCTGCATTCCCCAGCTATGTACTCATCCACTTCAAAATAGCTTGGTGGGTGACAAGTTATTTTCTTAACCTCCCCGTTTTCAGCTCCCTGCTAAATCAGTTTTCTCATTTTCTACACATGGGCTGCTTTTCCCCTGTGCTGAATGCAAATAGCTCTGTAACTTAGGACTTGTTGAACAAGTACATTTAGGTTATTACAACTCATGGAGAAGAAACATAATATGCAGTGAAAATAAACAGGACACCACATAAAACTTGTGTTATCTTCCTTGTCAGCAATACTTAGGAAGGAAATTATTTGGATAGAAAATGTTAGTTTGCATTAGGTAGCATAATGTGTGACTGAAGAAGAGTCAAATAGCCATTTTAGAGACTTGGAAGTATTTCACATTTCCAAGAGAAACAGAGCTCTGAATAACAAACCACTGTGTTGATCAGCCCTGCTCCCACAGGAGCCTCAGCACTGCAGGGCAGCCACTCCTGTGAGTGGAGTGAAGGGGGTGATTGATAACCTGCTGAACTGGGGCAGGGATTTCCATCACTAGAGCAGGCCTTCTGGCAGGAGAGACAGATTTTGCTGTCCTCCTTGCAGAATGAAAACCTGGGGAGAAGCTGTCACATCTGGGTGAGTGACACTTGGGCTCAGGTGGCACACAACTACTCAAGGGCAGCCACTCCTCCCCACTGGGAGGAAAACACCTCCTGGAGCAACTGGGAGCAGAAGCAGTGGAGCCCAGAGCTGGTGCCAGCCCCAGTGTGGGAGGTTCTGCAGTGAGAGATGGAGCTCTGGAGCTCAGGGCTGCTGGCCAAGGAGGTGCCTCTGCCTGCAAACCACCACGGGGCTTGGGTGGCAAACCCTGAACCTCTGCTCCTCTGCATGGCTCCTTTGGCAACACCTGTCCAGGAGGTGCAGGAGAAACACTGCTGAGCCGTGGGGAACTCTGGCAAATGGAGGTGTAAGAAGACCTGGACCTGGTTGTGTGGATCTCGTGTGCTCACATGTGGTATTTTGATGGTGCTTGTGGGTGTGGTGCTGCTTATCCCTTACCATGAATTTTTCTTTGTTTCAGGTAGGAATGAATTGATAGCCAGATACATCAAACTTAGAACAGGGAAGACACGGACCAGGAAGCAGGTAAAATAACCCAGTGGGGAAGTATGCATGTCAATGAATGACAAAACATGGCATTTTTGGCTGCAGTGGCTGTCTGTGCTTCGGCTCTGATGGGATGATGTATTGACTTCACTACTCAGATTAAGTACCTGCTGCTTAGAGAATATTTAAAACTCTGGGGTTTCCGCTGTGGTGGTGTGAGGATTTATTTTTTATTAATCTGTCCATAAATGGAGCTATTATCCCCCCATATTTCATAAAAAAATTCAAAAATTGAAGCAAAACCATAAAGCATTGTGCCTTATTTCTCTATATAATATCATAATATAATTACTATTTTGAGATGGTAAATAATGGAACTTCTTAAAAGTTAAGAGAATTTGGCTATATAATAGAGGTTATGATTCTTGGATATGAGAGGTAAACGTATAAAAATTATCTAGAAGAGCTGGTCATAATCATGCTCTCAGCTTATGGCCAGTAGAGGCTACAGGATATAAAAATAATTCTAAAATTTCCCTAAGAGCCTTCAGGCTCCTGCTCTTCGAGATTTCATTCATCCAAGAGTCAGAATAAACCTTAAAACCATCTTAAGGTGTTTTTTTTTTTCATAACAATATAACCATTAATTTATCTCGTGTGACTAAACCCTTTAATTTATAATATTCAGAGCAATCAGCAGCCTGGCAGGAAGGCACAGTTTGTGTGTGTTTATGCAGTGGTTACTGCCCTGTTTAAAAAGGCTCCACAAAAGGCAGAGTTCCCTGGCTTCAACATCAGCTGTGAGATTCCCCTTGTGCCCCTGCTGGTGTGTGACAAAGGGAAGGCAGAGGCTTGCACACCTGCACGCTCTGCATGTTCTGCAGGGCAGGGGAGGCTGGCCCTGGGTCTCACAGAGCTGCCAGCACTCAGATTTGGAACACTTTGGGTGCTGTTCTGCCCTGGGTGGTGTCCCTGGTCAGTCAGGAGGAAAGCATGTGTGTGAGGGGTGAAAAAAGGCCAAGGAGCTGACCAAAGACTGGCAAAGGTGTCACAAACTAGAGACAGAGTGCCCAGCTCTGCCCTGCCTTGCCCACACAAGCTCCAGGAGCTGGAATTTATGCTGGGATCATAAAGTTGCCTCAGGAGTCAAAATGAGAGCTTGGGGTTGGATCCTTGGCCAGCATGTGCCAGGAGCACAGGAGGGCTGTGATGGCTTGTGTGTGGTGCTGTCTGCCTCAGCACTGGAACATCCTCTGCAGTGATGCAGAAATAAATCACTTTAGACCGAGTGCTTAAAAATTTTGTTTGTCGCTACTTTGGAGTTTTAACCCAGCGATTAAATGTTACAATTGTGCTTCTTGTGTAACCCTTAACACCACTAATATTCCACTGGAAGCAAAACAAATGAACATGTGTGAAAACACAGTCTAGGTGTTTGACTGCAAAATTGCTCAGTAAGCAGCAGTTTAACTCTGAATTACTGCAGTCTGGTTCCTGAGCTGCTTCTCGAAGGTGGCCTTCAGGGACTGTGCTCATTGATGCATCACTGTTTCCTTCCCTGCTGAAATACAGCCTTTTTGGTACTTCTGTCATAGAACAGTCTTACACAGGGAGGAAATCATTCCTTCTCCTTTTCTTTTGCTTTGTGGTTCCTCAGGCAGGAATTGTAACTAACGTAGGAAAAATGTGCACCACCTGGTATGTCCTGGGTCAAAGGAGAGTCAGAGATTTCCCTTTAGTGCTTTCTGCCATCCCTGCAGGTTTTAAACCTCCACACAGAAGGCTGAAGGATGCTGAGCACTACCAGGTGATGCTGGGCAGCATCATTAAACCCTCCTCAGCACCAGCATGGATTCAATGTGTCCTTGGCTAAACAGGAGTGCAGATTTGGGCCCAGACCCTTCGCTGCACAGGCAGCAACTTCTGACCAGTAACTGGTCTAGCACAGCACTGGGTTTGCACAAATTTCTGAGCAAAACAGCCACGCACCAGACCTGGGCATTGTTCAAGCTGCTCTCAAGTTACTGGTCCCCAGTTGCACAAGTGTTTTGTGGGCAGGCTTGATGCTGAGATTACCATGGAAGCCAGCAGGGGTTCAGGGACCTGCGTTGTGCCAGTGTTTCATCGTTTGTGCCAGAATTTAAAGCATTTCGGCGGAGTCAAAATGCAGCCCGAGTCTCCTCATTGGAGCTGCAGAGCATAATAAATAATGGATAAAATTTCTTGGTGCCAAGTTAGGTCTCAAGCCTAGTGGCAAATGGTCAGAGTGGGCATCTGCATCCCCAGCAGATGGGGTAGAAATCCTTTGGGCTCCCCACATGAGAGCTCAGGGCCTGGGTATGGTTGGGATTGGTACCACAGCTCGTGGGCTGTGTCCAGCTGTGAACTGTGTCTTCTATCTTGTAGCTGAATGCACAGCCTGGTGGGTTACACTTTTCTTTTTCTTTCTCTTTCTCTCTTTTTTTTTTATTTCCTTTAATCAAGTCACTGCAGTGATGACCTGTATTGTTAAGCCTCAGTGCTAAGAGCTTGGTATCTGGCTGGGAATGTGGTATCTTTAACAGCAGAGCTTACTGAAGATGCAAATAACTTCCTCCCCGCAGAAAAGTTTCTTTTCTTTCTTTTTTTTTTCTTTTTTTTTTTTTTTTAAAGGAG
>VZRX01015188.1:37974-78371 GCA_013398075.1 Notiomystis cincta | reverse complement strand
AAATTTGATTTGTGTTTTTTTTTGTTGTTTTTTTCTTTTGTTTGTTGTTTTTTTTCCCCCCCTATAAACCTGAACAATGTAGGTGTCTAGTCACATACAGGTCTTAGCAAGAAAGAAAGTTCGAGAAATTCAAGCCGCCATTAAGGTACGTTTGGCTTGCCCAGTTGTAGGGGGCTTTTCATCTCCATGGTTACAGGCTTTTCCTTTGTTTCCTCCCTTCCCCTACCCTGCAGGTGTCTAGTCACATTCAGGTTCTTGCCAGAAGGAAATCTCGTGATTTTCATTCCAAGCTGAAGGTATGCGCTTTTCTGCTTTTGGGCTTGTGGTTGCTGTGCCTGTCCCTTCCTCCTCCCCGCGGTGATGGGCGAGCGCTGGGGCTGCTGTGCCTGTAACCTCCTTTTCCTGCATGTGGGAGCTGTCTGCGTCTCTTTGTGTTTAATCCCCGGGTTCTGCACTAGCATCCACATTAAAAACGTTGGTTTAACACTGTCCAAATGCCGAGTGAACTCCTCTTTGTAACAGCTCAGCACCTAAACCTGATTTTTAACCCCTTAGTCCGGTTTTTGTTCTACTTTTTTAACAGCTAGGAGTGTATTTAAATACACAGGGGTTTTGCACAGTTGTGTAGATGCTTTTTATCTTCTTTTTTTTTTTTTTTTTTGGCTTTTTCCAGAGTGGTAATTGGGGTAATTGTTTCCCATTCCCAAATGGAATGGTTTTTTTGTCTGTGCTTCTGAACTGCTATCAAAAATTCTTAAACCAGGTCGTTTATTCCAAGTACCAGAGAGCACAGTTTATCCAGATTGCTCTATGGTGTTTCTAGACTACAATCTAGTATCACCTCAAGTTATGCACTATTTACAAGATTCCCTGAATTTTAAAATTATTTTTAAGTAAATTATTGACATTTAATCTTAGGAGACCCTCAGTCAGAGTCCTGTTCAGGGAATATTAAGTATGTTTGCTTAATATGACATGATGAATTGTACATGTCCCCGTTTTCTCTGCCTTCCACAAAATATATTCCAAGGCTAAAAAGAACCTCTTGGAAATGCTTAATAGGAGTTTCTTGGATTGCTTGTTTTTTCAAGTTTTCCAGCAGAGATCTTGGGGTTTTTTGAGTTTTTTTTCTACACTATTTAAAAGTGGAAGTTTTGCAGTTTTTGCTGTCGATGTATTTTTTTTTTTAAATATAAAGCAACAGAACTTGTAAATATTTTACAATTTTTTTTCCTTTAATGTGAGTGGATTGTTTTTCTTTTTTTTCTTCACCCACATGAGAACAAATCACCTTTTTTGTTCTGGCTGGAAAGCAAACTGTTTCGGGAAGCGATTTCCCGGTCCCGAGCCGTGAGCACTGGGGATGCTTCCCCCATCCTTGAATGGCAGCACAGGAATAACAGCCTGGCTTTGTAACAGGCCTCCCTGACAGAAGCACTGGGATTTTCATGGGCAGCATGCTGGCAAGCTTGTCTGGCTGTTGGTGGCTGGCTTTTTAGCTGCACTGGCTGAGCAGTTGGGGTTCGTAAAGAACGACTAAGACAACTTAAACGTACTGCTTCTTAACCGGGGGTGCAATAATACAGAGATATGTAGCATTTTAAGCTCAAATTGTCAAGCCTTGATGCCTAAAATTAAGTATGGAAGTAGGTGGCCCTTACTTTCATAGGTGCTCAGCACCAGCAGCTCTTGGAGAGAGCCCAGGGCTGCAAAAATCAGGAGGCCCACGTAGGTACCAAACACAGGCCTAGGAGCACAACACAGTTATTGGATTTACTAAAATATTTCCCCTTCTGAGTGACCAAAATGCCTTTAAATGTGAAGACACTTACAAAGCAAAAACACATTTTCGAGTACTGCACCTGCTGTCTGATTTTTATTGAAGCCTTCCAAAGAAGAAAGAGGTAGCCAAACCCTAAGAATATTTCATCTAGTCTAGATGACATTTGCAGTGAACAGAGATCTGGAAGGAATTTTCCTTTTAAGGAGTCGCCTGAAGAAGGGAAGATCTGTTTGGACAACAAAATATTTTATAAGGGCTTCATCCCTTGTTGCCCTTTCCCGCCTGCCCAGGGGCTGCAGTGGAAAGTGGAGCACTGCTTGGAGCTGATGGCTCCAGGGAGATTCTCCAGCTCCAGGGAGATTCCCCAGCTCCAGGAAGATTCCCCAGCTCCAGGAAAGTTCCCCAGCTCCCTGACGCTCTACAGGGGCCTTTGCTTCACCTCCCTGTGCCTCCATGGCAGCAACAGAGGTTTGCTGGCCTCTGGCCTTGCTGATAGAAGCTACTCCAGCCCTTCCCCAGTGGGTGCTGCTGGCTGCTTGTCCTACCCTTGCTCCTGGGTCCCCGTGCTGCCCATGGCATCAGCTCCCCCTGCCCCAGTTAGTCCTGCACAGCCCCCAGCTCAGGAGTGCCCAGGAAGGGTGAAGGAGCCAGGCTCTGCCCACCTTCCTCTTCTTTTCCTTGCCAGTGTTGGTTTCAGTGAAGCAGGAGCCATGGCACAACAACTTTCCTCCCTTGCACTGGTCCCTCCTGGAGAAGGGGCAGCCTCCCAAGGGCTTTTTCCTCCCCACGTGGAAGAGGTGAAACTCTGATGTCAGAAGGTGCCATTAGGAGAAGAGGGCTCTCATTCCTCCTGCCTGCTGCACTTATTCCCTGGAAGTGGTAGAAGCTGCTGGTTTTGAACCTGAGATGGAACTTTGCTTCTCCAGACATTTCGTTAGTGCTACTGCCCCTTTTTCTTGTTATTGAGCCCCTGTATGGTCCACTGGCACCCAGAATCACCCAGAATCATGGGCTAATTGGGGCTGAAAGGGACCTCTGGGAACCATTTAGTCCAACTCCCCCCTGCTAGAGCAGTTTGCAGAGGACTTCCAAAGCTGCTGGAGAAGGACATCACTGGTGCAAAAGGAAGACGAGGTGGATACATTCCAGCGCCTCTGGAGTGTGGAAAACAAAGCCCTCATTGTTTCAGTGGGAACCAATTCTGGCAGCAGCCTGAGCTGCCCCATCAGTGTCCTCGGGAGGATGACCAGCTCCTGCTGTCCTGCATTCCCTGCTGAAGGGCTGACCAAGGAGAAGATAAGAAGTGCAGCTTTTTACACCAGTGACTTTGTACATGAGAACATAATGACAGGACAAGGGCTGATGGCTTCAAACTGAGAGAGAGTGGGTTTAGATTGGATATTAAGGAAAAAACAATTCTTGTGAGGGTGGTGAGGCACTGGGAGAGGTTGCCCAGAGAAGCTTTATATGCTGGTAGTGTTTAAGGCCAGGCTGGATGGTGCTGGAGCAACCTGGACTAGTGGGAGGTGACCTTTTAGAAAAGTCCCTCTAGCAGAGGGGTTGGAAGTAGATGATTTTTAAGGTCCCTTCCAACCCAAACCATTCTGATTCTATGCTTCCCACTCAGGCCAGCTCACCCTTTTAACAGTGAGCTGCCACTTGTCAAACCTGTGATTGGTGGCATCCAGAGAGGCAGCTACTACTTTTAAAAACATTAAATCCCATGTGCATCTGGTGCCAGTTTTCTTTTGAGATGCCATCTGATCCAATCTGCCCCATTGCCCCCAGCTCCTGATCTCTTAGTTTGATGAAGTGTCTGTACAAATAGCCCTTGTTCCCCAAGTAGCTGCTGAGTTTATTTTGTGTCCTGCCTCGATCTGAAACCTGCTCATGGAGAGGAGAGGACTGGGACAAATCTTCTTGTGTTCATCTTCTGCAAAAATCCACAAGGATGGAAGGATTTCTGGGCTATCTGCGCCCATGGCATTGGAAGCTTTCCTGAGAGGCTGAAATCTCACTGGCCATGCCATGAAATCCCTTTTCTTCAATGAGAAGTGCCTGCAGTCACTGTGGATGGATGGATGGATGGATCCTCAGCCTGCAAGGAAGTGAAGTTTCATCCATAAATGCTATTGCTGCCTTTCAAGACCACCAGTAAAGACTGCCCCCTCAGCCCTTCCAGGGATGTCAGACATTTTAATTCTCTTTACAGCAGGAGAATACACCTATTTTAGAGATTTTAATCTTAATATACTGAGGTTATTAAAATCTTCCTGAAGTTAGAGAAATTGAATCTCATGAAAACGGGAAGAGAGGCTGAGATAAAGTTGTTCTTGGAGACAGATCTGAAAGGCGGCTCCTCTTCCTGGCATTTCCTCTCTTGCAGAGGCTGGAGGATGCAAAGCAGAATTTTTGCACTCCAGTGTTGTGTTTCTGTGTCAAATACACCAGTCCATAGTGTCAGCTCACAGCATTTCCCACCTTTGCACTGACAGGGAGCCAAAGTCCCCTCTGTCCCTTCAGGACAAAAGATGGGTTGAGAGTTGTACATAAATAGAGAGTAAAGGTGTTCACAGCAGGATGTGCATCTATCTTAGGCTTTCATATCAGATTTTTTTCATAGTGCAAGATTAATTAGACAGAGACAAAACCCCCCACATTAAAATGCCTACAGTTCACATGTATTACATGTTTTTAAATCCATTATTCTACATTCCGCATTTAGGGATAAAAAGAAAATATTGTTGTCAATTATAAAATGCTAAAGATAGCTCTATACTTTTTTAAATGAGCAATGATAAAAGCCTTGAAAAATTCCCTTTGATGTGAATGGAGTCTTCAGCATTTTGAAATACAATAAGATGGATTAATTGCTACTCATTAGGCAGCAAGTTGGGACAGCTTTGAATGCGCATTCTCTTCTTGGCATTAGCTATTGCCTGGCTGAAATAGCCAGCTTTTGTATTTACTCCTGTCTTCTCTAATAATAAGCAAATTGGAGATCAGGGCTAGAAACACTGAAGTGCTCTCTATCTTTTGTCCAGAACAATTGTATATTGTCATGATTTGTTTATCTTTTTTGAGCTACAGCTAATTATTGTAAAGGTTATTTGAATCAATACGAGATCTGAGCAGAAATAACATCTGCAAAATTGCTTATTAGGAAGCTATTTTATGCTAGTGTTACTGTAACATCCATTTTGTGAGCAAATTGTTGTTTCTTATGTCTTTTTTTTTTTTCTTACATGGAAAGTTTTGCATTTTAAATGTTGGTACAGGTTTTAGGGCTTCTTGAATTAATACTGTTCTGTTGTGCTTACTTTTCCTCATACTGTCTTAGATTGGTTTTTTCCTCCCAGTAAGTCATAGATAACATGATATTCAAAGCCCCATTTATCATTCTAGGATAACAGTTTTTGGTTTTTGCTTGAGAACTTGTTTGAACTGATTGATGGAATTATTCTTCTGTTTATGTTGGATTAAAAGAAAGTCAAGCACAAATCCTTTTTTGCTTGTCATGTAGAACTCTTGTTTCATGTGGGGCTTTTATAGATATTAAGATTTATAATTGGATGATACTGGGGAATTATTACTATCTAATTTAACTATGTATTTTGCATTCCAAAACAAATTGTGAAAAGCAAACCTCAAGGGGCTGATTCATTAAAAGTTGTAGTCTCCTTGCATTTGATGCTTAGAGCTTACCTCTTCCAAAACCAAAAGTGTGTGCAACTGCAGCCAGAAGCAGTCAGCTAAAACATGTGAGACATCTTGATCTCCACTACAGGGATGATATTTTAGGGATTTAGTGGGACTAGACCAGTTTTCCACTGACTGCACTCTAAATCCACCTTGGTAACATTCATTGCTAATGATGTGCCACAGTGCAGCAGAGTTGTGTAAGTGGAGGAGCAGGCAGGTCTGAGTGCAGCCTGTTGCTCGCTGCAGTGTCATTCCTGGGCAGCAGCAGGCCCATCTGAGCTCGCAAATTAACTGGGGTCAAACCAGGTCAGGGCCAGATAGGACTTACCCAAGGAATACCTTGAGCTCCAGGAGGATTTAATGATTCAGCAGGAGATACTGTCCCCCCAAGCCTCTGCTGAACCTCAGCGCGGGACCAAAGTTTTATTTTACTGCACCAGTGTAAACCACATTGAGCTGAGAGAAATTGTCCCAGCTTTACAAAGCAGCATGAGTGAGAGCACAACCAAACCCTTTCTGTCTTGGACAAGATGGGAAATCAAAATCTTAACTATTTGCAGTCATTAAAAATCCCACAACGTTCCTGTTTTAGAGTAGGGGTGTTAACCCATTTGTCCTGGCCAAATTCCAACCTGGGTAATTACTGTAATCTGCCTGTTTAAATTACCCCTGCCGTTTTAATTGGATATATTACTTCTCTTGCTGCCTAAACTGTGATGTAATACCATTGTGTGTTATTAATCAGTTACCAATTCCACCCCAGAAGAGGCCTCCTCACAGTGATAGGTGGAGAGCCTCATTCCCTCCTGGTTATGAGTGCTCTCTGTTACAGCATGAAAATCCCCAACATACACTTGTTTTTAAGTGGCAGACCAGTGAATATTGCAATCTAAAGAAACAGTTTCAGAATGTGGTTATCCCATTTATTTTTGAAGCCCATGAGGTCTGCTTGATCATACAAGGGAAGGCAACCACCCTGCAGCTCTCCAAAACTACCTGGAGCTGAAGGTGCTTTTTTGCCAGTGGAACTCAGGACCTCTCAAGTATCTGTATTTGACTTTGAATTTGATTTCTCTGTGTTTGAATGTAAAGTTACTTTGAGAAAAGCTGGTCTTCCCACTGTGCAAAGATTCCCAAGCCTACAGGAGGTGAAACTTCCCGCTGATGTGCGTTGGCCTGAATGTGTTGATGTCCCAGATCAGAATTGTCACCAGTGGGAAACTCTGGGGGGGTTGTTGAAACACCTCAAAATTACCCCAATTGCAAGGATTACCTTTCTGAGCTAAAGGTTTTTTCCTTTCTCTCCATCCTCCTGAAAATGTAATCAGTCAAAGAGGATGAGATGAATGGCCCCAGAAAGCACAGATCATTCTGGGGTGAAAAGCTGAAATTGGCAAAAGAAGGAAGGCACATCCCATTTCATGTCACAAAAAAAAAGATGTTTTCTCCCTCCAAAAATCCCTGTCAGTGTTCCTAAAGTTCAGGATGATCAGATTCACCCTAATGGTGACTAAGAGCTCCACAGAAGATCTTGAAGGAAGTGTAAACCTTCACAAGTTTTTCCAAGTTCATCTCTTAGGGTGGGATTTGCCTGCTGTAACTGTTGCTGTGTTGGGTGTCCTATTCCAGTCCTTGGATGGCAATAACATTACAGAAAGTACTGCACTTTAGTTGGTTTCAATGCCTCCTAAGGCAGAAATAAATACTTCTTCTCCTGGAGCTGCACTAGCACTAGCAGGGAACGAGCCAGAGACTTTAGAGGGATAAAGCAAGGCAAGATGAACAATTTCACAGACATACAACCTACCTCAGGCTCAGGCTACTCCCAGGAATGCACTTTAGTAGCCCTAAGAAAGCTTTTACTTTTAAATTCTTCTTTAGTTTGGTTTCATCTAATAGTGTATCCAAGAGAATTTGGGACCTTGGCAGGGGCACTGGCATGGCTGGTGGCAGGCAGGAGAGGAGCCTGTAGTGCCCCAGCATGTCTGGAGAATAACAAGGAGGTCACAAAAGCAGCACTCACAGTTTTGGAGGCACCTCTTGTATCATTTATGTCACACACAGGATATGGATCCCCTGAACGTTGGTTTTTGTTAGGATTCAGCAGGCTGTGTGAGACTCTCGTGGTTTGGCCTTTCCAAGCCAGCTCCTCTCACAAAAAAAGGGATGAAACAGAGAAAACTGACAGGGCTAGATCTCCATATTGTTAAGGACATCCCACTTTCATCTTTTCATGATGGAGGGTCCTTCTTGCTATGTGAGAGAGCTGCATGAATCTCAGGGTACTGCCCCTTGTTAGCACCCAGCAAACCATCTTTTTGGCCCAGGGGTCTGCAGGCATCCAAAGGCAGTCAGTAAAACACACCATGCACAGCCCTGCTGTGCACACCCTCCCACCCTGGGCAGGCAGGGCTGAGAGCCAGGGCTGCCCTCCAGCTCTTTGACAGAGAACTGGTTGTGGCTGTATCAGAAAGCTGCAGGTTTTGAGAAAGGACTGAGTGTGTCCCCGTGCTGATGGCTGTGTCCCGCCAGCACAGGTGAGCCCAGGTGCTGGAGCTGCCCAGGCAGCTGAGCAGAGGGCTCTCCTTCAGCCTCACACCCTGCCAGCTGCAGAGGGAATGATGCTGGAGCAGCTCCTGCTCTGCTCCACCTGCTGCTCTCTGGGCTGGGTCCCACAGGGGCTCCTGGCACAGCTCAGGGAACACTCAGCAGCAATCCCTCTCCTTCAGTACCCACAGCTTTCACACAGGGAGCTGGGGCTTGTTTCTCCCCAGGGGTTTGTTGTTTTGGTTTGGGGGGTTTTTTATCCTTTTTTTTTTTTTTTTTCCCTTTTAATGAATCAGTCCCTGGGTGAAAACGATGCATTTGTTTAAAGCTGATATTTAATGTTGAGCAAACTGCTCTTCCTTTGTCTCTTACTATTTTGTTCGTATTTTGCTAAGAGTCTGCTATTCTACACAAGCATTTTAATAAACTGTTTGTTGTTGTATCCAGGTAACAAGCATGGTAAGTATTTTGACTAAACCAAGTATTATGTACCTTAGCTGTGCTTGGCAGAATTTTTTGGCTAGCTTTTCCTGTACTTTCAGCCTGTGCTGTTTCTAAAGGAGCTATTCAAAGGAAGAAACTGCTCACCTATAGTACTACTACATACAAGCTTTAGAGGGAGCATATGTGCAAAGTCATATATCATACATAAGAGCATGCACCTCTTGCCAGCATGCTTGCTACTTTGCTTGTAAAATAAAACCAGAAAAAAAACCCAAACCTGAAACATCCTTGCCTAATACTGCTTGTGTTCCTTCATTCTAAGTCACACCCCTAAATATTGGTACTTATTAATACAGTACTTCTGGAGGAGGAACCCTGCTTTACCAGTGTGTAACAGCCTGTTTACTCATTTTCCCTGACCTAAGACATCCCCCTGGTTAACTCTGTTGCATTAAGAGGCTCTCCCTTTCTGTCCTGTGACCCCACCTGACTGGCAGTGGCTGGGACTCCCAGCACTGCTCTAATAAAGTAACTGATAACACCCCACCTTTTCCTAAGCCTGTTCCTGTGTGCTCGACAAAAGCAGGAATTCCATGACCTATAGCCTTCCTTGGGAACACTGCAAAACGCCACAACTGAAAATTTAAGATGCTATTTCCATGTTTGTGACCTGAGTTCCGAAGTGCTTGTGGGAAGCTGAGTCCCACATGCCCCTAAGGCTGTGAGCATGGAGGAAACTCTGTCGCTGTGGGGGAGTGGGCCGCAGTTCTGTGTTCTCACCTTACAGCGCAAAACGAAAGGCAAACTCCTCTTAGATCGAAATGATGGAGCTCAAATCTCAGTGCTCCCTGTCCTGCAGGCAGAGCTGAGCCTCAGGAGCGTGCCCTGTGTAGTCCAGCCTGATTTAAAATCAGCAGAGTTTGCCCAGATAAACAAGTGGGCAGTAGTTTGCTCTCCTAGAGCTTCCTGCGTGTGGGCAGAGGAGACTGTGAGAATTCAGGTCTACCATGCATGTCTGAGAGGAGGTTTTGCCTTGAGGTAGTCTGAGTGTTAGCCTCCGTGCTGTATTTCTTTTTTTTTTTTCCTGCATGGTTTGCTATTTTTGCATTTTCTGTGTGGCTTTTTAAGTTTTTAGTTATGTGCTTGTAGCTGCAGTTATTTAACATGGTTTGTTGTGCCAAATGTTTTAAGACTCCGTGTAATTGTCATATTAAAGGATCAGACAGCAAAGGACAAAGCACTCCAGCACATGGCAGCAATGTCATCAGCTCAGATAGTCTCAGCTACTGCTATTCACAACAAGCTGGGCCTGCCAGGAATTCCCCGTCCTACATTTCCTGGGGCACCTGGGGTAAGTTGCTAGCCAAGTCCCCAAAAAATCCCTGTATTCTCTAACAATGTTCAGTAGAAAACGAAGACAGAATGAATGGATTAATGCTTTGACTTGAATTTGCAAAAGGAACCCTGCTTGTTCAAAACTACCCAGAGTTTTCCAACAAAGGGAGCAACTGTGGGTCTGTTTGTTTGTTTTTCCTCTTTCAGTTTTGGCCGGGCATGATTCAAACGGGGCAGCCTGGATCCTCACAAGAGTAAGTGTGAAAATTGAAATATGCTTCTGTATGCAGTGTGAGGGTGGCCTGTGCACTCTGTGATATCAGGGAAGCAAGAACTTGCAGGTATTTCCAGAAAGCAGGTGAAAGATAGTTTAGAGAAAGAAAGAGTCTTTATAGTAATGTGAACTCACGTTCAAAAAGTTGTGAGGGATGCCAAACCTCAAAACCAAGGCTGAGTACTGGATGGGCACCTTCCTTTGTGCCCCTGTAGTTCAGAGTCCAGGGAGTGCCAGCAGTGCCCATCCCTGGCTGCTGTGACTCCTGCAGCAGTGGGTGACATTTCCTGCTATGGGACTGAGCACTGAGGAGACAGCAGCTTTGGGATGCTGGCTGTAACTCCCATCCCTCTATCCCCTCTGTGCTGTCTGTTAAATACTCTCTGCAAGGAAGAGAGAGGCTGTGGGCAGAGGTCATCAGGCACCTATTTTCCTATCCTGTGTGAGGGTGATGGGATTTCCCCTGGGTGGCACCGGGTATGACTGTTGTGTTCCTCTTTATTGCAGCGTAAAGCCATTCGTTCAGCAGGCCTATCCTATACAGCCATCAGTCACAGCTCCCATTTCAGGTAACCCTCCCATCTCTCCCATCTCTCCTCTGCCCTAAAAATACTGGGGGTTTGTACTGGATGGGATTGTATTAGCAGAACCACTGATTGGGCTCTCACGTTCCCTCCAGCCAAGGGAAACACCAATCCCAGTGTCCTCTTATTGTCTGATTCATTGGGTTTGGGGTTTTTTTCAGGTAGGAAGCACTAATACCTGTGCAAGGAGTTGTGGTGTGTGATTTCCAGTCAGCATTCCATATTGTAGGAATTATTGTAAAAAATGAATCATAGGATGAATGTTTCTTTTATAATAGCTATGTGACAGGAATACACCTTAATTTATTTTAAAGTGAGCCTAAAACCCTTCCCAAAATCATACATGTTTAGCCTTAAGTATAAAACTTCTCTGTGTAGCAGGTTGTTTATAACTCATCCCCTCCTGAAGGTCCTGCTTTGCCTGGTACCATTTTGATAAGTACCTAATGTTTATTCTGAATTCCATTGCTCAAATTGATCAAGCCTTTCCCATGGCTGCTTCCCTTGCTCCTTTTCCCAGGTTCCTTCCATGCCTCATTTCAAGAAAGGTCATTATTTCTTTGCAGATGATTTATTATGTTATTTCTCCCTTGCCAAAGGACCCCAATTCTTCTGCCTCTGTTTGGGCTGCAAGTTTTTGACTCTTACCCAGTTCTTTATGATTTCCTAACTTGCTGCTATGCAATGTTTTAAACCAAAGCTAATTTTCTGCATTCATGAGTATTTCCTTTTCCTTGACATCCCTAATTGATTACATTACTTTCTAAGACAGGTGTTTTCTATCCTATTCTTTTATTTCTCCATGTTTTCTCTCAGGGTAGGAATGCTAGGATTTCTAAATCGGTCAAAAATCAGGCACAAGTTTTTGTTTCATTAGAATTCCTGTGCATGTCCAGCCAGGGACATTTGTAATTCCCTGTTTTGTGCAAGCCTCACACCTCCAGTGCCCAAATTTGAAGGCTGGGGCCAGGTAGCACATTCCCATTATGGGATATGGACACACACTCCCTGTGACCTCGCCCTAGTCCAGGATTATCTTTGTTCTCGTACCTTTGGTGCCTCTCCCCTGCCTTCCTTGTGCCTGTGTCTCTCCCAAGATGAGCTTTGCCTTTGAGCTGCTGCCTTTTCCTCTTCCTTTACAGTTTTCTTTCCTTCTCATCTAATTTTCTACAATGAGGAACAAGAGATAGCATTTATTCCTTCTCTTGAGGTGAATTAGAGAGGGTGGTTAACATCCCTCCTCTATCTAGATCATGTCATTCTCTCTTTATTATCAATTTAAAACATTTTTTTTCTTTTTAGGGTATGATTCAGCTCTCTACAGTAATTATTTATTATTAGCTGTAGTGTAATGATGCCTAAAAGCTCCAAAAGAAGTCAAGACCCAATGTGCAAATACATAGTAAGAGACAGTCCCTGCCTTGGAGAGCTTGTACTCTACACAGGAGAGGGGAATTAAGAGTGGCAGAAGAAATAGGCAAAAAAAGGGGTGATTTACTTGTAAAGTGTGGCACATTAGGAGCCAGAAATGGAGGCCAGTTCTCCTGACTCCCAGGGCAGTAATGTCTCCTGTTAGCCTTGATGCCAGTTTCCAAGGCAGGCTGCAGCTGTGGGTCTAGGTGAAGTCTCTATAAATCTCTGTAAGCTAGTGTATAATTTAAACAAAAATTCTACAGTGAGTTAAAGCCCCAAGGAAACAAAGCAGTAGATCTTTTCCTTCCACCATTATTAGATTGCTGGGCTGTGTTCCTCTTTTTCTACATCTTGGTCTGAGTTTTTCTAATTTTAACTCATCCTGAATTAATTACTTGCTAAAATTAATATAAATATCCAAGGGCTACACGCATAACTCCCAATTATATTTAATTGAGAAAATATAAGCTGAGGAGGTGTCAGCTTCTTCATGGAGAAGTTTCCTTTATTTCAGGCTTTGAGCCCACATCAGCTCCAGCTCCCTCAGTCCCTGCGTGGCAGGGCCGATCGATTGGTACGACCAAGCTCAGGCTGGTGGAATTTTCAGCTTTCCTTGAGCAGCAGAGGGATCCTGAATCAGTAAGTATTTATTGCCCTCGTGTCCACTGATGCTCAGCTTTGCTCCTTTCCTCCTGATCTTCAGCTTTTCTCCTTTGCTCCCCACCCTCTGGGCATGCCTTCCAGGGCTTAATTCCAGTGGGACACACCTGGTGTCTCTGTGTTCACTGTGGCTCTGTGCAATATTCCTTTCACCCTAGGACTGTATTTTCCTTTCCTGCCCTCTTTTTCCCCATTTGCAGCAGCGAGATGCCTCTGTGAAAGCAGGCAGGGTTTGCTCTGGCGCCTGTCTTGCTGCTGACCTAGTTTAGCAGGTGAACCAAATTGCATTGTGTTCTTGGCAAGAATTCAGAGCTTGAACTGTAAGTTGAAGCCTAATCTATTTCCTAACCAAAACAAAATTAAGGACTTGCACAGAAAGTGTGCATATTGCATATTGGATTTTTGTTGTTGTTGTTGTTAATGAAGTTTTTTAATTTCTTTTGATTTTCAGTCTGCACACTACACCTGCAAGGGTGGTTTCTGAAGTTGGCTCAGCAAATGTTTCATTTGCTCCAGTAAGCCTTGAACCTTGACATTAATCACCATATATTTACCAAGAACATTTGCTGGTAGCCTAGCACTGATTCTACTACATCACAAATAAATTGAAAGAACTTCTTTCAGCTTGAACCTGAGAATGTTTTCCGAGATAATTTCTGAAAAGCAAATACTGTCCTGAATGGGTGATATGGACAGCCCATTCATTTTCAGATTCCAGGTAAAATACAGTGGCCTGGAGAAGAGAGAAGCTATCATTTTCTTTTTATAATCCAGCACTGGAAACCATAGCATTTATGGGCTCTGGCCAGGGGGGTTATCCAAGGAGTGTTTACCCTGCACAATGGGGATTGGAGACAGAGCCCAGAAACCTTACAACAGAGGAATGCTGCTGGCAGAGAAGGATCCCAGTGGAAAGACACCATATCTCAGCTGTTCATGTCCCAAACATGTGGCAGTGTGCTGGTTTGCTAAATGTCACCCTCTGCCAGGCTGGAGTGGCTCTGAGGTGCAGGAAGCGTCTGGCAGCAGCTCTGGCTCTCTCAGTGCTTACCTGACTCTGGGGCATCCCTGCTTTCCCTGGAACCCCTTTGCCCTCCCGTGGCCCTGACTCCCAGGGTCTCACAGCAATCCTGGCTCTGGTGGCTTCACCTCAGTGTCCCCCAGCCCAGTCTGGAGCACCTCCTGCAGCCCAAGCCCGAGCCCACCCAGCAGCAGTTCACATTCCCCCTGCCAAAACACGACATCCAGCTCCCCCCACCAGTCACCCTTGTCCACACTCAGATTTCCCAGCCCTGTAATGTGTGCTGCTGATTTATGGGCTCTGCCACCTCCAGCCTGCTCCAGGTGGAGATGGCATCCACACCAGGACGTGTGCTCCAGGTTAAAACAGGATGTGGCTCAGCCTTGCTGTCTGGGTGTGAAGTCACATTTCAGCACAGTTTGGCTGTTGTGCCTCTATGCCACTTAATGATCCCTTTTCCATAGGGTTTTAGGATATAAATTTATATACAAAACCCGTGGGCTGACATGGTGTAGAGCCTCTGTATCTATGGGGTTTTATTTAGGGGGGAGCAAGCAGGGGCTGAGCAGCTGAGCAGCTTTGGCAGTGAAGAGAAGGAGAGGAGGTCTGAAGAGAAGCACAGTTACCCAGGACGGCCCCACAAGGACTGTAAAGCCTTCCTTGGAGCAAACTAATATTATTTGGAATTCCTGAGGGTGCAGAGGCCCACTGGATCTTGTCCCAGCTTGCAAGAAGGCTGCTGAGAAACCCACCTTTTAAATGCACTTGTGTGGGAGGGTTACAGGACAAGCAAGAGCATCGAACTACCCAGACCTGTTTCAAAGCAGCAGCAACTCGCTGTAACATTACAAAAATGAGGTTCTAGGAAAAGCCAAGTCCCAATTTAGGTCATTCTTGCATCCACACTGCAAGTGCAGTGGGGCAGTGCTCTGCACCACCCAGGCAGGGGCCATGGGGAGGGAGCCACAGGATGAGATCTCATGGCAGCATGTTGGCATCACTGCCCAGGACAGGGGGTCAGGAGAAGGGGAAGTGTTACTTAGACCTAATTAAATCAATTTGATTGTTGGGCATTGAAAGGGCATTGAAAAAAAAAAACACCAAGGCAGTGTGACCAGCTCCCATGGCAAAGGGAGAAGGATGTGGCACTGGGCAGAGGCACAGGTGTGCAGGGACAGCTCTGTGCCTCCTGCCAGCCTGCCCTGTCTCTGTGCACAGACCTCTCCAACAAGCACTGAGAGTTCTTGGAGGTGAGAGCAAACCCCCAGCCTCCTGTAGTGCCATTGCAGCAAATGGGAATTCTGTCTTCAGCTTTGCACACCTTTCTTTGTGTTGCTGAGATGTTTTATTGCAGGAACAGTTTGCACAGCAGAGAAAGGATGGGGTTTTATTACTTTTCAAATAAAATCAGCAAGGCAGGTGACGTGTGTGTTTGCACAATGTGCACATGAAGTCGTGCAGGCACGTGCTGTGATTGCAGCATCTCCTTTGTGCCTTTGCTGACCTCAGAAATGAATGTATGCATGTGCTGCTGCAGGAGAGCTGTATGGAGTAGGAATTCTCATGTATCTTCTGAAAAAAAGACAGTTATATATTCATTACATTGCTGGCTTTCCATAGAAAATGACATAAAATATCATCTTCATCAAAATGTGCTTCCAGCATTTTATTAAAAAAGGATGACCCTTTGTCCCTCTCTCTCCCAACACAAAACCAGGCCAAAAAGCCTCATAATAGGGGGGGCAAATAGATCAATTCCACCTTAAAATGTAACCTGGAAGTTTGCTGGAAAAGATTTATTTGGCATGGCATCTGGGGCCAGGAGTTGACCCTGGCAGGGTCCATATTCCTGTACAGAAATTAGAAATGTAGGTTGGGCCCCCAGAGGGAATTCCTTGTAGGAGTGGGGCCTTCAGCATCTCTGTGGCTCTTCCAGTGGCAATTGGTGTTTGAAGGTACAAGAGCTGCTCAATGCCAGGCAGTTTTTGTTGGTTTAGAGTGAGTGCTCTGGAGACTCCATGGAACCCTCTTGCTTGTGGACAGCCATTGGTCTTTTCCTCACCTAGACACAAAATTGTTCCACTCACAAAAGAGAAAAATGTGGAAAGGAAACAATAAACAACCTTCACTGTAATTCTGCATGGCAGAAGAGTCTGGGGAACACAAGTTGGCACAGTTGCAAAGGATTGGAATACTGGCTCAGGTAAAATTTCTTTTTACATGAAAATCAATCCAGTTTACAAAAGTCAAGCTGTATTTTCCTTTTGGGGCATTTTGTGCTCGAGTACAATTTCTAAATGGTGCAAAGAAGTTTCCCTTGCTGGTCTAAGCAGCAGCATTTCTGTTACCTTTGATTATTGCCTGCCCTGTATAACTCTGTTCTCAGCAGATTATGTGCCCATCTGTTGCTTCCAAGACAGGTTTTCCTTAATGGGGGCTTTCCATTTTTATTCTAGGGGTTCTGTGAAAGTTCAGGACAAATGCTTGAACCAAGTAATGCTAGGTTCCCAAATATAAACTGAGTGTGCAAACAGATTAGAAAGGATCTCAGCAGTTGACTGCTACACAAGTACATACAAAATTCAAAGACTGTAACTGAAATGAGAATAAATTCAAAATATTTATATATATAAATATATATTCAAACTTGGTTTTTAATCAGAGAAAAAAAAATCCATCACCACCCAACAAAAAAAGCCCTTTCTTCTCTTCCTTTTCGGGGTTTCTCGCTCTTGCTGTCACATTTATTTAAACTGGGGCATTTCAGACAGCTTTACATGTAAAATATCTATATAGGGCTATAAAGAACATGGCTGATGGACATTTTCAGTATTAGTCTACCCATCCAAACTGTCAGATTGTGTTAGGTCCAAATCTCAAAATGTATTTTAAAAAGTGGTGAAGAAGTAAAACATCCTTTATGTTTTAATTCAGGTTTTATTGTTGTTGTAAAAGGACTTTGTGAGCCCAGGGAGAATTGTGCCTGAGAAGCAGAAAGGGAAAGCAGTTGCTCAAGGGCCATAAAACCAGCCTGCCATCATTAGCCAAATGCAGTAAAATTCACCAAAGTTAATCAAACCACCTAAGTGATGAAAAATAAATGAGATCTTTTCAAAAGAAGCCCTCCATCCTTGAACAATATCCATTGTTGCAAGGCTTGTTTATCCTTTCTGTACTCCCTGTAAACAGTATAAAAAGCAGTCCAGCCTTTCACTCACAAGGAAGTCCCTGCTTTAGTGTCTTTGTGATGTGAAAGTACAAGAAAGCAAACTCACATGAGGATGAATGTCTCGGGGCCACAGACTTGGGATTTGAGGTCATTTTCATCTGGAATCAGAAGAAGTTCTGCTGAGCACAAGTCTCATTTATTTTGCCATGCTGGGGAGCTGCATGTTGGCCCTGAGATGCAAATATCATCTGTGAAAGGTTCATTTTTGAGTGGCCATAGTTAGAGATGCCAAGAAAACACTTTAAAGAGGTCCAGCATTGGCACAGGCTCCAGGGGTGAAACTGTGGCACGGCAGCAGGCTCCCCACCCAGTGGCATTCCCAGGGCACCCTGTGGAGACACGATGGAAATGCCAGGCCAGGTTCCCAGCCCCAGGACAAGGGCTTTGCAGGGGGGTCTGGGGCCAGGACGTGGCTGGGAGGGCTCTTGGGGGACCAGCACCATTTATCCCCCAGAGTCAGCCCACGGGTGGGAAGCCTGCTGGGGCCTGGCTGTGCCTTCATGGAGCTCTCTTCCTTTTCTCAAACCCCACCTCTGCTGGGGAAATTTCCCAGCAAAATCCAAAGTGTGGCTGGGCTGGCACGGGCTGGGTGGGTGGTGGGCTGTGGCTGTGAATTCCCCGCTCTGCCTGCCCCAAACACCCATCCTGGCTCACCCCAAGGGCTCTGCCCCTGGCTGTGCCTCTGCCCCACATCTGCCCAGCTCACCCTGCAGCTGCCCCAGCCCTACAGCCACCCCCAAACGCCTGGCCAGGCTGCAGAGCCGGGCTCTCGGCAGTTGGGAAATATCCCCTGGTCTGCTCTGCAGAGAGCAGATAATGACATGCTCACATGTTTATTTGTTCCTCTGCTGCTTTCAGTGGAGATGTAGATGGCCCTCCTTTGATAAGCAACTATTCAGTAGTTTGTTTTCTTCTGCTGTTGAAATGCGTGGCCCCGTGCCCTGCTCGCTGTGCACTGTCTAACCTCCCTTCCAAATGGAATTAATAATTCCCTCCATTTGCATTTCACAGATGTACTAGTGAAGTCTTTTGAGATGAAGGAGCATTATTACTCACAATTGACAAACCAAGAAGTTCAGGTGCAAAAGAATGAATGGGCTGCTGATTTTGAGGGTCCCCTTCGATTTGTCATGAGCTTGATTTTGCAGAATACTTAATGTTATTGAGAGCTTCCTATAGTCAGGCACAATTTTCCCATCTGAGCACTCAGCACTTCTGGAACTGGGACCACAGGGTCTTAAATCAGACAGGCCAGAGACTGAAGGATGCATCTTCACTGTTGCAGAAAAGCTGATGGAAACGTTGTGTAAGCACCTTGCCCAACCAGCAAGTCCCAGTTTCAGGCTGGCACTGCTGTGGCAGTAGCTGGGAAGTGCTGGGCAACATTAAGGTGTCAGGGAACTGCCCTCCCTCATCACCAACTCTCCATTTAAGCAACCACAAAGTCACCCAAAGTCCTCTTTTACTTCACGTTTGTGATTCAATCCCTGCACAGATCCAAGCAGGAGTCTGAATGCATGGAGGTCCATGAAAGACCAGGTTACCCATGCAGCTCTATTGTAGCATACAGAAAGTTCAATTAACATTTCCCAGCAAAGTGTTAAAAACCTTAACAACGGGAATTGGTGCAGACTCCAGTTATAGCCTTAAAATGTCATTTTTATAACTCCCAGCCTGCTTCAGCAGAGGACAACAGCAGGAATTAAATATTCAGTTACTAGTGCTTTGGTGGAAATAGGAAAACTTGCTGGCAGACAGAGTGATTCTCTTACATCAGCAGGAAATGAAAGAGTTTCAGATTTACGAGATAGAGCGAGGCAGCAGAGCCGGGGCCGGGCAGGGCGCACTCAGAGCCGCGCACGGACTGCTGATACCCCCGTGCCTGGGTCCCACCCAGCACACCCCTCCTGGCTCCTGTGCCCCCCAGAACTGCTCAGGAGGGTGGCTCCAGCTGTGTCAGCGGCATTTGGGAGGGTTAAATCACAGCTGTGCCCCTGGGTGCGGCAGGAGGGTGCAGCAGCCATGCACTCGGGGTGCTGTGCCCCTGAGCAGGATGATTCCCACAGGAACAGCTGCCCCTCTCAGGCCAGCTGCCTTCCACCTTGCTCAGCATCTACATCACCCTGTGGGTGGGGAGCCATTCACCCCCCATGTGCTGATCTGCATGGCTGTGCCAGGACATAAGTGCAAAGCTGGCGAGGAGCTGCTACAAATGTATGTGCTGGCTGATAAAGCAGATGTAGGTGGTTTGTCTTTGTTCTGCACCAGCTTAAAGGCTTGCATCCCCTGCCACTGGCAATTTGTCTTGGTTCTTTTAAATTCCTAAGTGGATTATAATTTTTCTCGTGGTATTATTTGACAACAGTCATATTTCATGGCTTTGCTGCATTCTTTAGATAGTTGGAATTTTTTTAAGGGAAGGAGCTGAGCTTTAAGAGGCGGCCATCTCCAGGGCATGTCGTGTAATGCAGACACAGGAGACAGAGCTGAAAATGTTCCTCCTATTTTTGTGCACTTGTGTACTCAGGGAGATTTGACTTGTGATGGTTTATGGCATCTAAAGCACATTATTGCCCCGGTGCCAGATGCAAATCCTTTAAATGCTGTAGCGTGAGTAAATTCCTCAGCAACTAATGTACTTCAATGACTCTGGAATACTCAGTGTAAATCAACAGTGGATTCTCAATATGATGAGGATGTTTTTCAGCTTTTCAGACACTAATGGGCTCAAAAATATAGGCATAGAACTTTGCTCCTTTGGCTTTATCTGTGCATCAGTCCCTGTGGTGGAGCAGGGACTGTGTTTGTGTGAGAACGATAGGGATCATTTCAGTATCCATTTACCCTGCTCCAATACTGCATTATCGTTTGTTAGTTTGCAGAAATATGCCATGTCTAATTAGCTCAGTAATGATTGTACTTAGCATAGGAATTGCAGCAACATAAGGAGAAAATAATCACACATTGCAATATCAAAATAAACATTTCTGTCCTAAGAATGTTGTCAGGTGATGTCATACCATCTGTCCTACTGTACCCGCTCAGAAATTTTGCTGCAGCAGCATCTGGTGCTTTGGCGAGCTCTGCAGACAACTGTGGCAGCTCTGCAGCTGCCTCCAACTTTGCTTTTATATTTCAAGAATATTAAGACTTCACGCTCCACGTCCCTATAAATGTGTTTGCTTTTACTGAAGTTTGGATACTGAGCAGTTTGTATGTTTGCCTGGCTTGCAGAATAAGGTACAGTGTGTGAATTGTCTTGGGAGTTTGCAGTGGCCAAACTGTAAAATACAGCTCTGCCTTCCCCCTTCTCTCCACAGCCATCTTTGGGCTGGGAGAGAGACACCCTTTTTGGGGAGGAGGACAATTTACAGGAGAATCTGAGCCCTCGATTCTGTTTCCATAAAAATGTGCTCATTTGTACAACTTGGAACAACTCCAGCAGAGAAGACCTAGAGGAAACAATCTCCAAATTTTTTTTTTGCTTGTGCAAATGCCTTAATAAGATGTTATGCTTTCCTTTTTCCTTCCACAGAATTAAAAAAGAAATACAACCCTGCAAAAAAACCCACAGGCTGTATCTCATTTTTGGCCCCATACCCAGATGAGTGTTCTCTGGTTCTAAATTCAGATTTCTCTGTGCTAGATGATTTTTTAATAGATTTCAATTTCATTTCCTAAGTGCAGAAATCCAGCCAGTCCATTTCCTTTTCCCCAGAGTTTTGGACATCTGCTAGGGAAGACACTGCTCACACCAAAGGAAGGCTCTGAGTGGTTGCCCAATTCATTTAGATTTGTCACTTCAATTTGTTCATTCAGCAGGTACATTGTAAACAAAATAGCTTAAATGAGGTTTGCTTCAGGGTTTTAAATATTTTATTTGTGCCTAGCTTTTGGGAATTGCCCCTTATATACAGCATCTGTTCAATGTGACAGGGTTTTCTAGTGTTTGTTGACTGCATATCAGCTTTCCCTTAACAGAGTTAGTGAAATGTTTTGTGATCTGTGTGGTGAAAGCCCCCAGTGTTTAATCCTGCCACTCTGGAGCTCCTTCACTCTGCTCTCATGACCCTGTGAGGTGCTGATTGACTGGTGGAGGGTCTTTGGTGTTCATCCTTCCACTTTCATTCTGGGTGCTGAAAGGTTCTCTTGAAGGAGTGGCAGCCCCTAAAAGATCACACCGGGCTCCTTTGGAGTGGGCTTCACTGGGCTAAGGATTTCCCCTAGGCAGGGAAGGCATTGCTGAGGTGATCCCTGTGATTATAATGAGGTGTGATGGGATGAAGTTAAGAAGTAGGAAATTGAAGCTGAATGTGTTCTGGCAGGAATGGTCATCTACAGAGCTGGCTCCCCGGGGAAGGGGCAGAAGTTGGGCTCTTTAATATTACATGGGTCGAAATACAGGAGGACTCTGTCCTTAGGAACAGCAGCACAGGGTGACTTGGCTTGCTGTTACTGCCATCCTGCAGTTAGAAGGGAATCCCTTCCACCTCTCCCAGCTGAGATGTGCTGCAGGTAGAGGTGGGGGCTTTGAGGTAGGCAGGCAGGCTGTGTGTGTGTGTGGGCTCTGTGGCATGAGCAGCAATGCAGGCTCTGAGGGCACAGGGCATTTAAAGGCACTGCTTAAAGGAGCAGAAATAGGCTTTCCTCCTGAGCACATCCATCTTCTCGTGCCCAGTGAAGGGCTCTCTATCACCGTGCTGCCACTGGGTCTCGCAGGGTAGATTACCCCCTTGCAGAGTGCTTTGGGGTTTGCAGTGGGGACACAGTTTTGGGACTTTTTTTGGGGTTTTGGTTTTTTTTGATGTTGTCCCTTGTTCACAAGAGTCTGTGCCACAATCAGTGAAGTAGCTCATGGAAACCATGCTGCAGCAAATCCCGGTCCCAGGAGCGAGATGTGAGCCCTTTAATCCATCAGAGCCCAGCTCCTGCTGTAACCCCCCCGTGTTGTTCTCCCTCAGCACCGACTTTCCTGTTTCTCCCTTGCAGTACAACAAACACCTCTTCGTGCACATCGGACACGCCAACCATTCTTACAGCGACCCCTTGCTCGAGTCGGTGGACATTCGCCAGATTTACGACAAATTCCCCGAGAAGAAGGGCGGTCTGAAGGAGCTCTTTGGGAAGGGGCCTCAAAACGCTTTCTTCCTGGTAAAATTCTGGGTGAGTGTGGCGTGGCCGAGCCGTCCTGCCGGGAGGGGCTGTCCGGTGCAGAGCTGCTGGCCCTGCAGGAGGATGCTGCTGCAGCCAGAGCAGCTCGTGTGTCTGGGCTCTCCCTGACCCAGCAGCGGCTGGGTGGGAGCCAACAGGCACCGAGCCCCCTTTGGAGATGGGGAACTGCCATCTAGTGGTCCGAGGAAAAGCGGGGAAGGCACTGGGATGGAGCCCGCAGCATCCTGAGTGTTCCCGGAGCAGGGATCCGTCCTGCTGTCAGCCCACGCTTCTGAGAGAGGAGCAAGCAGGGTGGGAGCTGAGACAGCTGTGAGCCTGGGAGGGTGCCAGGGGTTTTCTGGAAGCACATCTGCTTTCCCCTTGCCTTTCTGAGTCAGCCGTGGGACTCTGCTCCACAGCTGATCATATCAGAGCAAGGGGGGAGAAATCATTTGGGTGGAGGGCTGGGATGCTGTGTATTGATCTAGTTGTGATAAACTCACTGGTACGTCAGGGTTTTCTGATTTTATTTACAAAATCCCATGCTAGTGACAAAATCATAAAGTAATAAAATCATTTAGGTTGGAAAAGGTGTCTAAGATAATCATCAGGTCCAACCATTAGCCAAGTCCACCACTAAACTACTGAGAGGTCCACCCACAAGGATCAGCAAATCTGCAGGCTAAACCTCATGCTTATACTAAAGCTTTTTATATTCACTAATTCATTGGGGAACTTTTTTTTGTGATATACTCCTTTTCATAGCAACAGTGATCATGTAAGCATTTAAATTTTTTCTTTTAAAATCTCAGTAAAAGGAATATATTCAGGGTTTAATTACAGGCTGGACAGGTTGAGGCTGAAGCCAGAAAAGGTTGATCTGGAACCACTGCTTGTGATCAGATTTCCTTGGGTTTATGTATGGGATTTGAAATACTCTGCAACTTATAGATCCCCAGACTTCATCTTTCCAACAGTTTCTGTGGCACCAGGTTTAGGAGTGGAAAATGGAATGAAGGAAGCTCTTTTTTCTCAAATCTGGATGTAGAAGGGCTAAGCCACTGAGCAGGAGCTGTGCTGGACTGCAGAAGAAACCCACTGAGAAATTCATGGGGCTTAAAACTGGGCCTGGGAGCTGTATAACCAAGTGTTTGAGGGCTGGCTGAGCAAAGAGGCCAGAAAGAGGAGAGAGCAGAGGAGTGGGAGCTGAAACACTCTGGGGACCAGTGCCCTGGAGCAGGCACGTGAGGATGTGGGGTCAAAAAGAGGGAGGCACTGGGAAGAGGGAGCATTTGGGATAAGGAGCCTCCAGGGAAACACAGGGATAAGGTCACATAGCAGAAACAGGTGTGTGAGAGGTGGGAACAGGACAAATGTAACAGCAGGAGAAATCTGGCTACAGAGTTCAGAATTAAGGGTCTGTGACCATTAAATACCTTTCCTTGTGAAATTTGGCTTGAGCTGAGGAGCACCAGCTCATCAATCCACTCTGCATAATAAATATTTGGAAAACCCCCTGGGGAAAATGAATGTCACCTCACATGCCTATTCTCATTTCCCACAGAGAAAGATAAGCTTCAGGCTTTATACTAGATGTGGATTCAGCAGAGCTTTGTGATGTGGTAATTGATGTCCTGCTTTTTCCCCATGTGGAAATTGATTTTCAGGCATGCTGAATGCTCAAAGGTGTACCTAGAGCTGGTAGAGCCCTTCTTTGGATCACTGGGGTCTGTGCTGTACTCCTGAGTTTGAGAATTGGAGTGCCAGCCCTCTCTGCTTTGTCTCCTACAAGCAGTGCACACCTTTAGCTCTCCTGTCTCAGTCCCACCTCTGTATGCTGGGGTTCACCTCACGTGGCCACTGGCAAATCAGACTCATGGCTGTTTATGCTGGGGATGCCATGAAAAAAAACCTCTCTGAAATTTGGAATTCTGTGTTCAGCACAGGTTCTGAGTAGTGTTCAGGAGACAGGGACTGCAGGGACAGAGTGAACAGTTGTGTGGATGCTCAGAGGACAAGTGTGCAGCTGTGTAGCCAAAGCCTGTGACATGATACAGTTCAGCAGCCAGGATGTGCAGGCAACTCCAATCCAACATTTCCTAACCTCACTGTGCCTTCCAACATAATGGCCTTTTAATACAATTCTGGGCTGTATTAACTTAGAGATTAAAAAATATACGGTGCCAGCATCCTTCTGAGTTATCCATTAAAAATGTGGTGAGAACACTTTTCCTGAGCCATGGTCTTAAAACAGACCAATGGATTTTCTCTCTTATCAGGTGAATGAGACAGAGAGAAGGTGCCTGGGGTAGTGTTTGAGTGTTGCAAGAGTCACAATGAATACTCTTCTGGGAATAAACTTCACACCAGTGGCCCCCAGTCCTGAACATATGTAGGAAAATGTATAGGAAAAACAGAAGATAGCTGTCTAATTAGCTGTCTGATTAATCATGAGAGTCAGATCCTAAACTATCAGCTTGATTTCTTTCACCCCAAGAGGGTATTTCTTAAAAAAAAAAAAAGGATGCTGTTCCCATTTTTATGGGGAGTGTTGAAAAACTGTTTTAAACAGTCATAATATCACCAGGGTAAAAAATGCACAGGTTGCTGGCATTGGTTTTGACCCTGTAAGTAACCTTGAATTTATTCATATGAAAATAGATAAATTTTGGTTGAATTAAGTCTCCAGCTCTGAATAAGTATCTACTCTCTCATCATGTGCTACCTCCTCCTACTCTGTAAGTTCACCTCCTCCCAGGTTCTGTTCATGATGTGTGGTTATTGCTTAGTCCCAATACTCTGTCTCACCATTTATTTTCCCATTTCTCCCTTCCCATCCTCTCTTCCTCCTTTATTATCCTGTAGCCACTGATCATTTGCTCAGCACTGTAAGCTGCTGCATCCTAGGTGACCATGGCAATCCTTGTTTTGGTTGGTAAAAGAGGAAAGAGAATTTTGGTCAGGCAAACAAGTACAGGTGTGAAAGCACTCTGAGGAGAATCAATGAAAGAAAAGCAGAGTCTGAGTGAAAGAAATCAAGGCAAGGCAGTGAAGGGAAGGGGGAGTGACGTGAGAAGCCTGAAAGTGGAGGTGAGGATTTGATGCCAGGAGGGCTGGTGACCCTGCAAATGGATTTAAGAGAAATCAGCGTGTCACTGGAGGCAGCACAAAGGGCATTTTGTTTGGACATTAAATGCACTGTGAAATGGATATATGGGAAACAGGAAGACCACAGATGAGTACTTGTGCTGAGGATGACTAAGGCAGAAAGCAGCTGAGCTCTGGTAGCTGGAAAGAATACTGCTCTGGCTCTTTCCCATTTAGTTCTGCTTCGGGCTGCTCAGCAGCACAGTTTCCCCTGTTGTCCTGGTTTCGGTAATAAGGTTTGATTACAAAAAAAAAGTGGGAGGGAAAGGCCTGAGATCTTGCAAGAAGACTTTTGGCAGTTGTGGAGTTGACTTAGCAAGGCAGCACCGGGATGGAGTACAAAGCAAAGTTTGCTTTGCTTCGCAGAGCTTTATTGGTTCACGCAGATTGTATCTCATGGGAAACACAACCTGATGCTGGGAAGGGATGAGCTTCTGGCCCCAGTCCTGGTGACACATCTGGATGCCACACTTTTGGGCCTCTTCCTTCCTAACAGTGCAGGAGGTACAAATCCTCCTCCAGCACCTCAGAGAAGCAGCCCTACAGCCCTGCAAGGCAATTCCCTGCTCCTTGCCTTGCACCCTGAATGCAGTGACTCGGTTCCTCTGCTTTATCCCAGCTAGTCCCTGGGAACCACAGAGGTCAGGGAAATTGCCACAGAGACAGACTTTTACAATAATAGAGGGAGTTTTACTTGGTGTGTTGTAAATAAGGAGCAACATCCTAATGGGGTGGCACTCAAGTTTGGGGTTATGAGGCTGGAGATTACAGGGCTATGGAAGTAAAATAGAAATAAATGGTCCTAAAAAAATGTTAAAGCTGTCCTAGAACACTGGTGCAGAGTCCAGGGAAGGCTGGAGAATATCTGCAGAGGAAAGCTTTCCCCAGGTGCAGGCTGACTGCACAGTCCTGCTTCTCTCACCTCACGGGGCCAAGCCCAATCTGTGTAAAACCAGCAGCAGTGATTCATGCCATCCAGCCTTAATCTGAGTGTGGTCAATGCTGCTGTTGGCTAGTTTGCATTTAGGCTGTTTTTGTGACTTGGGAACAGCCCCAGAGCTTTCTGCTCTTTGAAGTTCCAATTAGCCTGTCTAAAAGCTAAGTCAACACAGGGTGCTTGTGCTGGTTTCTTTTACTGGTTGAAGTTCTACTCGTGTTCATCTCTAGTGCCAGCCCCACTGATGGCTCACTACTGCTGTTCTTAAATTCTCTGATCCTGAACAATAAATACACTTAGGCCTCCTAGACCAAATTCTGCTGCTGTAACTTTGTTATTTCTCTCTCAGGCTTTGCCTCAACACCCAGCTGCGAATTTTGAGGCAAATTTTGCCTGATTTTTTCCATGTAACCTACAGCACTGTGCAGTGGGTCCTGCCTCCAGTGGGGTCCTTAGTGCTGGTGTAAGCACCCCTTGCAATAACACGCTGGGATTTTGTGTCTCTCACGCTGCCAGATGCTCTGTGCCAAGCTGAACTCTGATTTCTGCAGCTCCAGGGACAGGGCAGCAGATAAATCTGAAAGGAGGAGGGATGTTTTCTCATTGGTGACATAGGAAAAAACCAACTGATATAAATGAATGCTGGCCTGTTGGGCTTTCTATGGATCTGATCCACTGGCTTAATTTTAAATGTGTGCAGTAGCTTGAACTGTTCTTCTGACTGAGGAAAGCTTGGCCAGAGCTCAGTGCAACTCTGAAACAAAGACCCAAACTCATCTGAAGATGCGTGGATGATATTAATTGATGTTTAAAATGAATGCCTCTATTTGCAGGAATCTGCAATGCAAACTAGGAGTTTTAGAAAGTAATGCATATTATAATTAGGGCAAGCTTTTAAAGATGCTTTGAAGTCCTAAACATTTTTGAAATTCAAATGCGGGATGGAAATAAAGGAATCTACACAATAAAGGGGCATTAAATTATGTCTCCCAAAATTTCACTGTTTTATAGATGTAAATATATGCCATAATTAGTGGTAAGTAACATGAGGAGGATAGTTAAGTTTATTCCTATTCTTATTCAAAACAGCTGTGGCATGAAAAATAATGCTCCTTCTCTTTGTGATACACTGGAACAAACAATTTACCCATGTAATCAGTGTTCAGAAATGGCTTGTGCCTGTGGTCTCCTCCCACCCCCTCCTGAATTTATCTCCATGTGCCTCCAGCCGTCTTAAAAGGTGCAGAGATTCTTTGTGCCCTTCATTCACACACACACAATTGCAGATACTGCCTTTCTTTTGATTTGGTTTTTTTTTTTTCCTTCTTCTTTCTATTTTTACATGCAATTTATATTGCATAATCCACAATCTTGGAGTTCCCTCCACACTCACACACACACACAGCTTGACTGGCAAATGATCCCCAGCTCACAAATGGGACCTGGTGTGTGAATGGCTCATGCAAATGTATGCAAAACAAATCAGATATGGAAGAAAGCAGACATCCATTTGCCTTCCCCTCCCGGCACGGGGAGCTCCCGAGGAGCACTCGGGATGCAGGAGGGGCCGGAGCAGCTCTGTCTGTCCAGCACAAGCCCAGCCATGTGGCAGACCTGGAGACGGTTCCTGAGCTGCACAGCGATGTGCCAGATGCTCCCGGTGGAAAAAATTGCTTCACACTTTGGAATCGCTGCTTTTCGGGGGGGGGAGGAGGAGGAGGAGGAGGAGGANAGGAGGAGGAGGAGAGGAGGAGGAGGAGGAGGCAGGGTGCAAAGTACCACACCTCCCTGTGGTCAGCAGATGCTCAGACCTGTGTGTTGTTAATAAATGTTAATAAAATGACGTGCTTGATGTTAACTCTGAGTGCCAGAGCAGATGCCCTGGCCCTCCCCAAACCCACTGCTTCCAGGAGGGGCTGGTTTAGACTCTTCTCAGCAGTTTCTGCTGGAGCTGCTGGTTTTCAGCCAAAGCTGTTATTATTACACAAACGCTCTACCCTCTGCCCTGCCTGTAGCACAGAGCCCAGGAGCTTTTGGGAGAGGAAGGGGAAGATGGGTTTTTTTAATTTATTTTTGGTTGCAGCCATGTCTCTTCAGGTGCTTGCTCCAGCACACTGGCAGAGACTCCTCCATTCATTGTGCCGAACACTTGGTGCTCTTAATATAAAATATTTCCAGTGCTACCCATTGACAACGCTTTATTAATGAATTAATCATGCTCTTACATTGGAGATAGGGTGCCAGAAAGCTGAGTGCCTCTTCCACCTCCAAGTGCATTCAGCTAATAAAAAACTCAGTGCTCAGAAATAAATCTGAGTTTTACTCTTGAAAGTAAAGAAAAAAAATTAAATTCTGTTTGTAGTTTTGGGTCTTTTTCCCCCTTAAATTGCACTGATCTTTAACACTCAGTGAGTAAATGGACTCCTGTTCATCACACGTGATCATCCTATAATGTTTGAAATGCCTTAATATTTGAACTCCTGCCAGTACACTTGGAGTCAGCATTCAAAAAGGTATTTATCTGTATTTATCTGTATGGGCTGTAACAGTGCACCCCTGGAGCTCAGACCACAGCTGCCTGAGAAGCTGTACAGGAGAGAAAGGTGTTTCACAGCCCAGCAAGGCTTCCAACCTGTGTCTGCAATGCAGGAGAAGAGCTGGAGACAGAGCAGCATGGAAATGATGCACCAGAGGCTTGCCTGGTGTCAAGGATCATTGAAACAGGAAATTATAGGGAGAAGACTAATAAGATAAATTTCTGTATTTCGATTTTGTTGTTGTTATCTTTGTTGTTGCCTGTCCTGTAACACAGGCAGTGAACCTTGCTGAGTAATGTTGGCCTTTGGATGATACCAAGCCTACTTGAACCAGAGCATCCCTGTCAGAGGTTCAGAAATCACCCAAAACCAGTGATTTCTCCTCATCTGAGAATTATGCCAGCATTCCATGGCCATCAGGGTTACCAGCCCCTGCCTTGTTTCCCATTTTGCTTTTGCTTAGTTTTAGCTTCCTGCCTTTTAATGTCCTTTTCTGCAAGATTTAATCTAGGAGAAGACTCTCCCCCATGTAGCAACTTGTAGGCTATGACAAGGTTGTGGAAAAACTTCCCTTGGAAAAAGTAAGTAGATGGTGTTTCATTAGTCATTCACTACAAAGGATGTTTTCCAGACCTGAAATCATTCTTGTAACTCTTAGCTGAACACTTTCCAATTTTCCAACATCCTTTCTGAAATGCAGACACAAGCCCTGGAATCAATACTGTAGTAAGGAGTTAAAACTGAATACCAGGGCATTCCTTTATTCCAACAGCCACATAGGTACTCTTCTCTTTTCCTTTTTTTTTTTTTCTTTGTCATAACCTTCTGGAGAAGGAAAAAAAAAAACAGCAAAAAATTTATTTTAATTTCATCAGTTTGAAAATGCAATTTAGCTTTTAGATGTGTATGTTTAGACAAATCCCTTGGCTGTTTAAGTCCTTAAGTCCTTAGGACAAATTGTTACAGTGCTAAAAGAGGCTTTGGTGAAGCCTTCATTTAAGAGTATTTGCTTGCCAACTCCTATGATTTTTTTATGTTGGTGTTAGACTTTTTCTAAGAGCCTTGAAGCTTCAGCTCTCAGCAGTCTCAGCAATTAGCTGAACATGAAAACTGTTTACACAGAGAATTCTGTCCTTCCTTGCAAACACCTTTATTGTGTGCTAGACTCAAAAAAACCAAACCAAACCAAAACACACCACGAAATCACAGCGCAAACAAGTAAATAAAGATAATTCTCATCTATATGATCATCATGGGACTTTTGCAACCACGTTGTGATTGCATAAGAGTAAATTATGACAACTGAGTGATAGTTTCAAGTGTTCCTCATTGAAACATCAGGGCCCAGCCTGGATGTTTTGTGTACACAGGGCTGCTGGTGATTTCAGCAAGAGCTGGAGGAGCTGTGGGAGGGAACAACAGGGTGCCAGATGGCCACATGTGTTACCTTTCCAGGTTAAATATCAGCATGAAAATACAAAATTTAGATTTTTTTTTTCAGTGAGCTTCAAAATCAGTAGGCAGCAGAAAAAAAGTCATCCTTTTTTAACTCCCTAAGCATTTGTTATTGCAGATCAAAATGCAAGGTCTGTGCAGTTGCCTTTTGACAACTTGAAATTGTGAAGGGTGGTTTAAAGTTACGATTTCTTAAATATTTTGCTCATATCTGAAAGGAAGCTTTTTGTTGGTAAGACAGCCATTGTGGTAGCAGCAGGAATTACCTCTCTGAAGAGATTAACTCTGTTATTACAACTGTTATTATCAATTACAGCAGGGCAGTGGTTTTAGCAGGAATCCCTCTTCCTGAGGAATTCCGGCGGGGCCGCCTTCAGGTGTTTGCTGTGTTTCCATTGCCAGCTGTGGTGGCACTTTGCTGCTTTACCTTCAGCTCTGAGCAGCTCCTCACAGCTCCCTGTGCCAGCCCTGCTTCAGGGGCACACCAAACATTCCCTACTGACCCCAGAGGAGCGAGCAGCAAGGTGGGACTGTGATGGGATTTCTTCCTCTCGTGCAAAGCGTGGGGCTGGTGGACCTGGGCTGCTCTGCTGATGAATTTCCAGAGCCAGCACTGAGTGATCTCAGACCCACATCTTCTCTGTAGCCCAGGCTGGCTTGGGGTGTGCCTGTATCAGAATATTGCCTCAGAAGGCCGTGCCACAAGTAAGGACTGCCGACCCTAAGGAGGATTAATGAGTTGTTGCCAGGTTAAAAATTAAAGAGCAGTTCCAAATGACCTGAGCTGTGCTGAGCACTCCACACTAGGAGCATGGAATGGTTTGGTCATAAGGAACCCTAGAGATCACCTAAATCCAACACCGTCCACTAGACCAGGTTACCCAAAGCCCCATCCACCCTGGCCTTGAATGCTTCCAGGGATGGGGCATAGGTTCCTGTAAATGGGGTTTTTAAAAAGTCTGGGGGTAAACATGAAGTATTTTGTGTTCCATTTCTATATTAGGACTAGAACCAAGCAGAGCCAGGCTTGCAAGTGAAAGAGCTGCAGGAGTGCATCTCCCTGCTAAAATGCTCACCTCGGCGTGACTTTCAAATTCAGATGATTCTGCTGTCATGCTGCAGTAGCTGATCAGCTATTTCCACATAAAAGGAAAACCCTGCCCACTCTCTCCTTGGGCATCAAAGATGTCAGCAGAGCTAATGCCTGAATCAACAAATCCAGCTGTGCACATCCCCAGACTCTGCCTGTACCCATATTAACGTGCTTTTAAGTGGAGGGTTTTGCAAAGGGATCCGTGGTGTCCAAGAGCAGAGTGGCAGAACAGCTCCAGCACTGCTGCAGCCTCGGGGAGCCTGGATTCAGCAGTGACCCCTGTGGTTCCTTTGTAGCCAAATTAATCCTGCTGCGCACAGGGCTTGGATTTGGACATGAATAATTGAAGGTAGCGCCGTTCCTCACTTGATCCTGTGAGTCTCAGTCTCTGATGCTGCATATCAAAGGCAGCTGGATGGTTACTGGGGCCACAGGGAAGTGCTGGAAGCCAGCAAATCCTTCCAGCAGCATTTGCTGGTGGTGGGCACGGCTCTGTGCAGCCTGGGGGTTGTGTCAGGCTGCTCCTTGCAGCCCAGTGTTTTGCTGAATCAGTGCCAGATGGCCCAGCAGAGATCAATGCTGTGCTGCCCAGCTGTTTCCCTCTGCCACGAGGATTTCGTTGCTTCAGGAGAGGAGAAGGGGAAAGTGAGCTGTGGCCTCTCTGGAGTGGGCTGAATTTGAGATGCCACTCCAGAGGGGTCGGCTCTGGAGCCAGGCTCCTCACAGGTGATCATTCCTTTGCTCCAGGGATTTCATCAGCCATCTGCCAGACAGGAATGTCACCTGTAGCCCACAGAAATACTGGGCCATCTTTTATTGTTTAAAGTTTGACTAAATTGCTGATTTCCTAAGGTTTTTACTGCAACAATTAGGCAGCTACTTCCCTGACAGACTTTTTCCACTGCCACTGTCATCACCATTAAACTCCCCCCCCTTATTTCTGAAAAGAATGGTGAGCTAGTGACAGCTTCTGCTATTCACACTGTCAAATGAAAAATCAACTCTTCACCATCCATTCCTTTTTCCCCACAGGCTGACTTAAACTGCAACATCCAAGATGATACAGGAGCGTTTTATGGAGTCACCAGTCAGTACGAGAGCTCAGAAAACATGACAATCACCTGCTCCACCAAAGTCTGCTCATTTGGAAAGCAAGTAGTAGAAAAAGTAGAGGTGGGTCTTGTGATGGGATATTCATTCATTTTTTCACCTTTCCTGAGACCTGTATGGTGTGGTCAGGTCTCTGGGTGGTTTGTTGTACAGTGATATTGCAGCTGGACCCACATCTGTCACGTACAAAACAGTGTTTGTGGGGGAATTTTAGCCTAGGGCTGAAGGCTGAGCCTTTACAGATGTCCTGGTCACTGTCCTCCAGCTGTAGTCCTGCATCTTTCTGTAGTTCATAAATGGCCTATTAAATCATGCCATAATAGAGCTGTGTTTGTATGTGCACACTTAAGTGTAAATATAAGTTTATTTTTGCTGTTCCCTTTGCAGACAGGTGCCTCAAAACCCCTGCAAAATCATCCTACCACAGCTTTTGGCTTAGTACATTTTTACTCAGTTTGGGACTTCCCTTTCTATAATCCCCATCTGTTCAGGCATCAATATTATTATTTTTGATAATTTAAGTCCCTTGAATTTTTAGCAAGGCATTGCATAGGTCAGGTAAGTGGTCAGCAAGCAGGGGGGTGTGTGTGTGTGTGAGCCACTTTCTCTTTTTTCTTTCCACACAATAAAAGAGGAAAACAGATTTAATGGTCTGAGCTATTGCATTCTAAAGTGCCTTTCTCTTCCCTTAGACTGAATATGCCTTTCTCTTCTCTTAGACTGAATATGCCTTTCTCTTCCCTTAGACTGAATATGCCTTTCTCTTCCCTTAGACTGAATATGCAAGGTTTGAGAATGGCCGGTTCGTGTACAGGATAAACCGCTCTCCAATGTGTGAATACATGATCAACTTCATACACAAGCTGAAGCATTTACCAGAGAAATACATGATGAACAGCGTCTTGGAAAACTTCACAATTTTATTGGTATGGCCTTGCTTTCTATTTTTCCACTTCTAAGATGCTCTCAGGCCTTGTATGGCTTGCTCAGCTTGTAAGGTTGGGAGCCAGTTTCCAAACCCCTTAGTCATGTTGCTTACCAAACAAACCACACTGACTTCAGAATAATTCTCTTGGAACTGGGTGCCACGGACGCTCAGGATGAAAAGGCTCAGCTGGCTGTGAGCGTGAACAAACATCTTTGTTATTTTCCACAGATTCCAGCTCACTTCTCCCCCTTTTCCCATTCAAGTGGGGTTTGCAGAGAGCCTGAGGCAGTAACTTGGAACCAGGGTGTTCATCTAACGTGTCCTTGCTGGGGCTCATTTCGGTGCTGCAGGTGTTAGTGGTGTTCATTGGTCCTAGGGCAGGGAAAACAGGCAGCAAGTGCCCAGCAGGTGACCTACAGCACATGGAGTGGCCTTTAAACCAGTGTCACCCAGTGACCCAGCCTGCTCCCCCTGTTGCTGCGTGGTGGCCCCTCAGGCAGGCTCTTAGAGCCAAGCAGCACCGAGGTCACTTCTTGTTTGAGCCCTGCCCTTTCCGAGTGTGTGATGTTCTGCTCTTCCTTCCCCCTGCAGGTGGTAACAAACAGGGATACACAAGAAACCCTGCTCTGCATGGCTTGTGTGTTCGAGGTGTCCAACAGCGAACACGGGGCACAGCATCACATCTACAGGCTTGTGAAGGACTGAGCAGTTATTTATATCTACACACTTCATTTCACTTCTTTATCAAAACACAGACTGTAAACCTCAACACTAAGTGGCAGTGCCTCTGGCCCAACTTTCACCCGCATTTTTCTAAATCCTGTTTTAGTGAAGTCATTTTTAATGTGTTCATATATAATTGTAGCTGTGAAATTCTGGTACAGTTGTAAAAATTATTTCTAAAACTAAGTGTTCTTCAAATTTGTAAACCGCAGTTCTTTGGGAAGACTGTATTTAAGAACCTAATGCCTCTGTCTGTGGAGGCCTATTTTTAATTCTGATAGAAAAATGTATGACAGAGCATTTGCCATGGGGAAAAACTGACAGCATTTATAAGAATTTATTTTGGGTTTTTTTCCGACATGAAAATACTTGTTCTACAATGCAAGTGAAATTGAAATGAATCTTTAGCTATAACTGTAAATGAGTACACAAAGTTAATAATCTTTATAGAATTATCTTTGTAACTAATTAGGGTGGAAGATATGGACGAATGTAATTCACTAAATTATTTTTTAAAATGAAACATTTTTCTGTTTGAAACCAAATGAAAAATATAGCCTTAAGAAATGCCTGATAGAAACAGACAGGTCCTAAAATTAGGCAAATTTTGTATTTTTTTCTCAACACTAAAACTAATCTTCTAATCCATTAAACTTTCAAACAGGTATTGCAGAGAAAGAAAACATCATCCCTTACCCCTAACATATCTAGTGTATTTTAAAAGAGTATAAAGTTGTATTGTACTAATATGAAAATTTGATTATTTAATGAAAAAGATGGCTCATTTTGCAATAAGTAGGTAAATACTGAAGATTTAGACTTGCATTATATGTAGTCTCGTGTGTGCAGTTATATTTTATATGGACAACTATGTTTTCTAATAAGTTGAGCAAAAAAAACTTGCAACTCTGAGATGGAGAGATGAACGGAAACAGCTGACACTGCGACAGCACCGAGTGGTTCGCAGCAGAGACAAACACTGACGTGTTTGAAGGAAGAGTGTGTACACCTCTGAAAGGATCAGCAGCTTTAGTATCTGGGGGACACTAGGAAATCACAGCCAACATCAGGCAAAGAAGAGTGGAAAGGGGAGAATTTTATGGGTTTTCTCCTTTTCCTCTTAATCTTGGTGCTCTTACACCTCTCTCCAGGTCTGGCAAAGACTTTACCCAAAACAAGCCCACACCTCCTACAGGGGGGTCTGCTGTCCCCTGGGGTGTGGTAGTATTCATCCTTCTGGCAAATTCAGGGAAGACTCCAGGGAGCAAAGCACAGCTGGAGATGTTTCAATGCTGTGAGGCTTCGCCGTGGCCGTGGGCGCGAGCGGCCGCCCAGGTGCGCACGGCCGGGAGCAGCAGCCTCACCCCTCCCGTGCAGGATGGAGGGGCTTGCTCAGCCCCTCTCCTGCTCCTGCTGCTCCTCCTTGCCCAAGCAGAAGTCGTTCAGGCAGCTGCTGGGCCAGCAGAGCGTTCTCAGGCGAAACATTTGCCTGAAAGGCTGCCTGAGCAAGCACAAGCCACCCTAAAATCAGCGATGAGTGAGCTACCAGAAAGAGGGTTCTTAGGAAAGTCTTCTGCAGCCCTAAATCAAAGTTCACATTCAGCAGGCCCCTCCTCCCTCCCTTTGCCATCCCTCTCTTTGCCATCCCTCCCTTTGCCATCCCTCCCTTTGCCATACGTCCCCATGCACTGTTAAAGTGTAGGATTCACTCCCAGGCACAGTGCTGATGGTCTCCAAACAAGCAAATTTTCCTCCAAATGATATTCCAGCGTAGTCCTGGCCATCAGAATCGCCCACTGTTGAAATGCCTGGACTGGAACAGAGCCAGTGGGTCAGACCAGGCTCATCCCCAGCGCTGGCGAGGTCTGGGGTCTGAGGAGGGTGCAGACATCCCCCAGGGGAGGGGAGGCTGCTGTGATCCCTCATCCTGACCCAGCTCCGTGAGGGGCATGGTTTGGGTGTTGGCTGTGATGTCTACCTGTCTCACCTGCTTGTGGATATTAGGGCTGGTGACCTTTCAGTTCACACTCTGCCAGGTGACCAGAGAAACGTGTCCATGGCAAGGTCTCTTTTGACGCTCATTTTTAACACTAACAGTCACATCAGGAAAAGCACTGCATTGTAACAGCCTAACGGTAGCCCTTTATTCTAAGCACTTGGTGTTACAAGTCAAAAACTACTTTTTGTTTTTTGTTCTAAAGTTGTCTTTTATTTAGGGTTTGAATTGTGGGTTTGGTGATTTTATTTTTGTTTTTTTTTTAATAACAAGCAAACTCTCTAAGGCATATAAAATATGTAAATCAATTTGCAAAACCAGGTACAGTTGTTTTGGTTTTTTTAGTAGGATCTGGCACACTACAAATGCCATAACTATAGGGTATAAACAGTCACAATGTTTATTGGTGTTCACATATGTAATATTAGGGAAACTACTTCCATTGTCTTTTCTTTACACTTCTGTAAATGATCCATACCCTATATATGTTAATTCTTAAAAGCCTTAATCCTTCAACTGTTGAGTGTGGGGTGTGTAGTCCAACAGGCTGCCTGTAAACTGTGAGCTCTTTTGTAAGCTGGAAGTACTTATCTTGTTACTGTTACTTTTTTGTAGGAACCTTTTAATTGAGAGCTGCCAAAGCATTACAATATGCAGTGCCTTAGCATTATATTAGAAGTACCTTTAGCCTCTTAACATTCGATTTTATACGTTGTTTTATCAATTGGTTCCGTTTTTAAAATATCCGTATTTTTCCCCCTCAGAAATGCTCTTTGACTGCCTGGTCCAAACCAGCTGTCTGTACAAGTCAGTCCCACTGCAGTGAAATGCCTATACCAAAAGGAAAGGTTACAGATCCCTAGTTCTCCGTGAAAAATGAATTGTATTAATGAATGCTGCCTTTTGAAATTTCATGACCAAATAATTAATTGTGACTCTTCTGCACTCTAGCATGAAAGTGCCTTTGGTTTGAAATTCCAGCTTAGAAAAGTGCTGCCATAATAATGACAATTTGTAGAGAGACCAAAAATATTTAGTTATCACCGTAATGCCTTTGGTTTATTGGAATAAGTTGAATCTACAGGCCTCCATTCACAAAAGAGCACCATTCATAGCAAAGGGATTTTGCTAATGATCAGCCTGCTGAAGAATAATCTACTGTTTGCCATTTCTGACAGCATTGCAAACCAGCAACTGATTCGTCTGTGATATAAAACCGAAAATATTCACATTTATACTCTCTTCATCCAGTCACGCATCTGCATAACGAGAGATCCGTATCCTGCAGAATTTCAGTGGACAAGCATGGCTTCATCGATCTACTCTAATAATATTTTGGTATCTGTGAAGATTCTTTGTTTAGACAGAAGCTTTTGTTTACAAAGTTGTGCATGCTGAAGGTCAGATGCATAAAACAAGAGGAACGTGGAGAACTGAGCACGGCGAGGGTAAATGCAATCGTGTGGGTTCAAGCATTGAAATGTCGAGTGTGAGTGTTGTGGATGAAGGTGCTGCTGGGGGAACTCTGGCCAGCACCACTCAAAACACAGGGTTGTTTTGTTTTCCTCCCAGGTGATGTCTTTGGGAAAAAAGAAAAAAAAAATAATTAGCTCCTCTTAATAATGTGTCTGTGTTTGATACCTTCTGTGAACGGGGGCCATACTCTCCACTACAACTGAAATCGATGGGAAGAGGAGCAACACTTTAACAATTTCAGAAAGAACAAATATCAGCAAAACCAAAAGCTGTCAGAGGGATTATATAGTTGTGAATACAATTTTAACTTGATTTTTAAAGCGTTTGATGAAAACTAAGATTAACTTTTATATAGAGAAATATTGTGACACTGTGTGGTAAATATTGTGATAATTCAAATTCCCTTTCTCTAAAATATTATTTTTGTTATTCCTTCAAGGTCTAAATCTCACTTACCTCTCTGAGACAAGTAATCCCGTTGAACTCAACGAGACTGATGTAGGGCAGAGACACTTTTGGCCCACGAGCAGAGCGTGCTTTTTCAGTCATTGCCAAACACAATGTTTGTGATAAAACACACCTCTGTCTCGTTCAAACAAGCATAACGGTACCGTCTGGGGCTGTTAAAAATTACTACTAACAAATGTAGTCTTACTTACTTGAATTCCAAACTGGTTTTGTTTAGGTACTGCACCACTATTTGAAGGAATTGCAGATCCAATGCCTGTTTCCCACTTTCCCTCTCCACCACGGCTACGGCTCAGTCTGGCAGTGGCTCCTCCCGGAGCTGGGAATAATGAAGGGTGTACATTGATGTTGAATGTAAGTAACTGGCCAGTCCGAGGCAGGTACAACATTTGACGTGCTAGTCCCTATCTATTTATTTTTCCACTGCGAGTCCCGGGGCGTGCCTGCTGTCTGGGGCAGCTGCCCTGGGAGTTTCCCTGGAGCACTCAGTTGGCCACACTGAGGGCCCTGTCGTTGTCCCCCCTTTCCTGTCCCCGTGAGGATCCCGTGCCCGGGCACGCGGCGGATGCGCGGAGCCGCGCCCGGCTTTGTCCTTCGCTCAGGATGATCTCCTTCCCCCCTCTTCTCTTTCATAAGGAGATGTGTAGCCCCCTAAGAAAGATTGAGGCTGGATAAGTCAAAGTACAAGGAAAGCTCTGGATGTCTTCATCTTTTAACTTTTCAGGTCATTCTTGCTGAGATCATGTAATTAGTTTTGGTGTGTAAATTAAATCTTCGATGCACTCGGTTGACTAAAAGGAGATGGATCCCTGTTACCTCCTTACAGAATATGTGTTTTTGTTTTTGTTTTTGTTTTGGTGGGCCTCTGATTCAGGCTCATGACTGCAGACAAAAAATACAATATGTGCCTGAAAAAAAAAAAAAAAGACGAAAGAATTTTATAACATTGAAAACCTGAATAGCCTTTAATTCTTCAGTACATTTTATGTAAAACAGGTTGGGTTTTTGTTTTGTTTTGGGGTTTTTTTGCCATGTGCATTTGTTCACATTTGTAAATGACTTAATGGAATTCTCACTTTATGTTTATTTGTGTAATGTGTATAAAATGGGTTTGTGACTTAAGCATATTCATATATGGTCAGTGGTTACTTTAATATTGTACTGCTGCTGGTAACTTTTGATGTAGAACTTGCCTTTTGATGATAAAGTACCTCTAGGTTAGACAGTGAGGGAAGGCTCTTGGAAAAAAAGCTGAATGTTCTCCAATGTTTCCTTAACATATTTGCAGAAGCTTTCAAAAGGAGTTTCAGTCAAACCTCTTGGCAGTACAGTATTCTTGTATTTGTTATTGTCTGTGTGTAGGTACTGGTACCTTTTTTTTTTTTGTTTCGTTTAAAATGTTTTAAGTGTTGGCTTTAAAGTGAATTTATCTTTAGTATGATAGTAATATGAAAATTATAGGTTTTGTGTGCAGAGAATTTTTTTATAAAGTGCTTTGTAAAAAAAAAAAATGTATTCTAGCTTTCGCGGTACATATGTGTGATAACTTTAATATCCATGACAGTTAAGTGCAATTATTTCATCACTCTAAAAATGCTATTTTTGTGTCGGTTACTGCAGGTGTTTTCATGTCTTTGCAAAGTGACACATTTTGATGCCTTCTTGATAAAGTGGTAGAATTTTTGTAGCTTTCTAGAAACTTTGTATTCATACAGTATCGATTGAAAATAAAGAAAATGAAAGTGTTTTGTGCATTTATCGCAATCTCTTACATCGATCTCTTCTTCGTGTCGGGCGTAGCTTTGGGGACCCTTTTCCAAAAGAGCACGAGGCCAGGCTTGCAGCAATGCCTGTGCACCTGCCCAAAGGAGCAGAGGACATCCAGCAGCACTCCCAAAATGGGAGGGCACTCGAGGCTGGCACATCTGGGAGCTGTGTTCAACAAGGAGTCCATCACCCTGCTCCTGTGTCTCCCTAAAGAAATGTCATTTAAACCACGTTCTTACAATGGGAAAAGCCACCCATCCCTCTTAATTCCAGAAGCAGGAGTGGCCTGTTTGAAATATTGCAGAATAAATGGCAGAAATACATCATTGACTGAGCAACTAGAAGTGACTGAGCAGCCCAGAAGTTATCTGAGGTTCTTTCTTTCATGACTCTGAGCTCTGTGGGAACTGAGGTCCTGAAAATGTGCCATGTTTTCAAGAGATTTATTTCTTGTTTTTCTTAAACCACCTGCCCCTCAGCTAACAGCTGTACCTGGTATGACAACAGGAGGAAGTGGGATCAGTTTGCCTCCTGCATTCACAAAGTGAAACCACCTAGCTAGGAAAAACAAAACAAAACAAAACAAAACAAAAAAAAAAAAAAAAAAAAAAAAAAAA
>VZRX01015188.1:17013-35228 GCA_013398075.1 Notiomystis cincta | reverse complement strand
GAAAAAAGGCGGCAGGCTTAATTTGGGGGGGGGGGGGGAGAGAGAGCAAAATGAGCAATGGCCAGAAGAGTACCTGAAACAATCAGCTGAGCAAAGACACTTGAGTGCAAGTTTACCCAGCACCAGGGATTTCTCAAGCCACCTTCTTTCCACAGGGTTTGGGTTGATGAATTTCAAAAACACTGCTTGCCATACCCCTCACTACCCTAGAGCTAAGAGCAGAAATGTGTAACCTTGATCTTATCAAACAGGAGCAGAAAGCCAAAAAACAAATGTGTTTTCATAAATCTCCTTCTAAACATCTCTATCAGCTTGAGATGTCCACACACAGGGAAGAGTTTTGGAGCCTGTGGCATCAGAGCTGTCCCCAAACTCTGCTAAAGGCAGGAGAGAAAAGGTGCAGGAGCTGTGACTGGTATGTACCAGCCCCTTCCCATTCCTTCTGCTTGTACAGAGGCAGGATTAGTCCTTGCATTGCAGTGCCCCTTGGTGCTCTGCCCTCTGGACCTCCAGCACACACAGAGCAAGGCAGCAGCTCCCAAACTCACCCTCTGAGCAGAGCACTGAGCTACAGCTGACTTTGCCAGGGGTTAACAAACCACAAACTGATTTCTTTTCCTGAAAGAAGGGAAGTTTATTAGCCATATTTAAAGATACTTCTCCATTTTTTTTTTCTGTTGGCAGAGACCAAAGAATAAAGGGTTTTTTTTTTCTAGACTTCTGAAAATTCCTTTCAGCTTAAATCATATGTTCTCTGCAGTGTTATCAGAGATTTAATTTCTTTTCCAAGATACTTGTCTTTTATCCTTTCACCTTTCTTAGTGAGCAGAGGTTCCTACTTGGCAAAATGGACAAGAACAGCATCTAGGTTATAACCCTTCCCTTGGTACTTCCTTTTTGACACAGCTTTTTGTTAGTTGAAGGGGATGAGGGGGGAAATGGGGTCTTCTTAATGTTTGGCTTTCCCATTAAGTTTGACATGAACCCACATGAAAAACTCAGGCAATGGAGGACGAGATTCAACCACAGTGCACACACATCACAGCATTCCACAGCACAGAGAATCTGATGCCTTCTTTGGGAAATACCTCCCTTTTATTATATTTTCACTGTGTTTTAACCAAAACCTTGTTGCCAGAGCACCACGAGGGCACAGTTCAGCTGCAGATTGAGAGCAGTAACATGGAAGAGAGAACACCAGTCTCAGCAGGGCTGGCACTCCCTATCTCCTGCAGGGATCTGCTGTTTGGAGGGAGGTGGTGGTGAGTAATACCTGGGAGGTGCCCCAGGCTCACCAGCACGGGGAGATGTGGGGCAGGAACAGACTCCAAACTTCCCAGCTCTCCTGGCCTGCTTCCCCACATCCCCCAGATAACTGGGGAAGTGTCCTGTGAGCAGTCAGTACCTGACAGGGCTGTCTTGAGACCCCCTCACTTTTGCAGGCTCTTTCTCTGCAGCTGGGCCCTTCTCTGAAGGGCTATTCCTTGATCACCAGGCTCCACAATTCCTCTGAAAATCTATTTCTTGGTCACCAGCCTCTGCAATTCCTCTTCACTGCAGGGCATGCAGAGCACTCAGACAGAGCTGTGGCATCAGCTTAGCACAGCTCTTGGTTTCCATGCAAACAAATCATCTTCCCACTGAGAACATCAGTGCTGGAAGTGGTGCAAAGGTAACAGGAACTCTGAGAGAGCAAGGCTGAGGGCTCCAGAGCCACTGGGAGGACCCACAAGGTGCTCAGGAAAGCTGTCCCTGTGTCCTGCTCTGGGCCAGTGTGGTTTCTCAGCTGGGAGGAGGTGGGAGAACCTTCCACCCCTGCATCCTGTAACAGCAAGGGAATAAGTGCAAGCACAATGGAGGAATTTAGATTAGCTTGAAGGTACTGGAATAGTAATGCAAAGGAAGAATTAGCCACAGGGATTAGCCATGATCTGAAGATGAAGCTGATGAAGCAGGAGATAGGGTAAAGGCTGTTCCAGAGAGCTGCAGAGGAGAAGGATTTTCCACCACTTCTGGTCAGAAGCATAAAAAGGCAGCACCAAAGTCAGTGCTGGTCAGCTGGAGGCAGCTGGAAATGTATCTAAGAAAGAGGAATGAACCCAGAAGACCTGCCTAGGGAAAGAGTGCAGGGTGCTCATTATTACAAATTAATGTGTGTGGGCAATTAACTGGTAGGAAACTGCTGAGTGGTGGAAGGGGAGAAGAACATCAGATAACAGCTGAAGTACTGAGAGAACAGGTGCAGAGCTCTCTGTGTTTGAGTGGATGGGTGGCTGTGAGTGACCACTGCCAACGTCAGGAGTTTCTGCACAAATTAGGCTTTCTTGGGTGTGTCCGTGCATGGGAACGCTGTGGATGCAGCAGAAGACAGATTTACAGATAACCGAAATCTGGGAGGGGGTGGAGAATTCAAGATCAGGGTTTCCTGTGAAGGGAGATGGATGGGAGGTCGAGGGGAGCGAGGAAACAAAAGCTGTGCAGACAGTGCTGTGCAGTTTGGACCTGTGGAGTGCCTGTGAGCTCCAGCAACCAGCCCCTCCTGACTGGGAGAGGGTGTGGTGGCTGCTCCTGGCTGCAGAGCAGGGGAGCAGGGCTCTGGGCAGGCTGAGAGCTCTCCAGACACACACTCAGGGCTGAGGAAACAGCAGGACATCACCTGGAGCTCGTGCTGGGCCGCCTGGTGGCAGGACAGACAAGTATTGCTGCACAATGGAGCAAATTACTACGGAGATCTCTGGGTTTGTCACCCTCAGAGTGCCCAAATAACAGGCAGCTGGGCATGGGGATGCCCAGTTTCTTTAACAAACGGAAATAGAGGAATTCTGTATAATCTTTAAGCTGTTTTTTTCAAAGGCTAAGTACAAAGATGCTGCTCAGCTGTTGGAAAAGTACCCGAGGAGGAGCTGGAACTCTGCTCTCAGAGCATGTGCTGCTCAGCTCTGCTGAACACTGGGAAACAGCCCTAGGTGTGGAGAGTGTGCACAGCCCACACAGGGGGAAATACGGGAAATATGTAGGAAAAGACACTATGGGAAATGCTAGGCATAGAGAGGCCACGGCAAGAGCCAAAAGAACAGCAACTTCTCTGCCAGAGCCTGGAGGTCAGAGCACGAAACAAGCCAAAACATCTTTAAAGGAAACATCCACTCTTCCACGCTCGGATTTGTCTCTCCATGCGACAGTCGGGGGCCGTGCCCCCATGAGGTTTGCGATGCCAAGACCCGGCAGCAGCCGCTCAGCCAGGAGCCCAGAGGGCTGCCCTGCCTCCGCAGCCCTGCCCGGAGGAGCCCAGCCTGCTGGGGGCCGGGGAGAGGAGGTGGCTGCGGGCTGCAGCCCAGGGATGCAGGGGCAGCCCAGGGGTGCAGGGGCAGCCCGGCCCGCCGGGCTCTGCGTGCCCGCTCACAGCTGCAGGGTGCCTGCAGCCTTTACCTGCAGTACCGGCTCTAACCACGTTAGATAAGAGCATTACCACCACGGGTAACCTTTGGACTCTGGCTTGAGGCTTCTCCTCTCCCCTCTGCGGAGAACACCTCGTTTTTCACTGTCTGCTTTATTTCTCTCTCCTTTATTGCAGCCGTGCTCGGTACCCCGCACAGATTGATTTTCCTGCAGGCACAAACAAGCAGAGAGAGGTTTAAATAAAGGGAATCATTGTAAATTGTCTCTGAATTAATAAATATATATAAAGATAAATAAGAAACGCGGAGATATATAGGACATATAGATTGTACAAACAAATCATGACCCATCTGTTCAGTGTGCCCTCAATGCTAGGATATCCTGGAAAGCCATAGGCTTTTCTGGACACACTTGTGATCCCAGCTGGGATACAGGAAATTTGCCACAATATCAAGGGATTGAAGGATGGATCCCCAGATAATAAAGCATGCCCAATAGGAGGAGTTTACCCTAAAAAGAATACCTAAAAGGCACAGTCTATCTTCTCAGCTAACTGAATCCAAGCTGGCAGAATATGCACTTCCACTGTAGCCACCAGTAATTAGCAGAGGAGAAAAGAACTACCAATTTAGAGATGCTGCTGACCTATAGGCAGAAGTGATCAGTGATTTTTCTAAAGTTCTCACCTTTCTTCTCCTGCCAGCCACTGACCCTCCTTTGATCTGCTGTAAACCTGGCTGCTTGTCTCTCCTCTCCTCAGAAAGAAGAGCTGCAGCTTTCACCATGAATAACTAAGCACAGCAGCTCCTTCTGAGTCTGCCTGGGAGATGGGCTTATTCCTTCCTGCCTAAGTAAGAGAATATCAAGTAGGACTCTCAACAAAAGGGATTTGGTAAGGTTTTTGGTAAGATTTTTGGACTTCTCGGTCTTTTCTAGTGTGCAGTCTGAATACACAGAGTAGAAATTCATCCATCAACATAAATTAGGCCCCAAGATTGGAATGATTTGATTCACCTGAACAAAAATCACAATTTGTGCTCCCTTTCTTGCTGTCATCTGGCTCAGAAACACAGTTTGGTACTGGGGAACAGCTTGTATCTACTACCCCAGTCTATGTGTATTTTTAGTATAAACAAATGCAGTACATTGTCTTTCCCATTCTCTTGCAAAGCTCTCCCCTGCACCAGCAGCATCCTCCCTGTCACTTTTTGTTGCTAAATCAATTAAACATTCAGCTCTGCTGAGAAGAGGGAAAAGTGAACCAGTTACCATAACGTCTTGACTTCTTGACTTCTGCTAATTCTATTTCAGGTCAATTGCTTATTTCTCTCTATTTCTTCACTGCCAGTGCACTCAGTAAACCATGCACTCTCCTGGCTTCAATCTGAATTCTCTCTCACCTGGTCTGTGTGATACCCTGTGCACATAAAATGACAGAGGCTCTGTCCCTCCTCTATGAATAAAAAGAAATTAAAATGCCAGTTTAGCTCCAGCTTTACTCCCAGCTGCTGGTGAAGGTAGATCATTGGTGGAGACTGACCTCAGTTTTAGTCAGACCATCCTTGTACCCCCCCAAGATCAAGGCCAAATGCCAGAGATGCTGGCCCTGCAAGAGATGCTCAGTGGCTCTGCCAGCCTGGGGATACAGCTGAGCCTGAGCTGCCTTAAAAGCTGAGTGAGGCATCTCGGTTCAATTACACAGTTCCAGGGAAACCAGGATTGCTGAGCATATAGGAACCACCTGACTCTCCACAGAAAAGTTATTACTCAAAAGGGTTTTGTACTTACCAAATAATCTGATCTCTGCTTAGTGCAAAAGGGCTTTCCTTTCTCTTTGAACTGAATTTCAATGTGTCCTTGCACGAAGAGCATAATGAATTACATGCCTGCAGCAAGTGCTGTCTGAAGGCCTGTCCTTTGTTCCTAGAGCCATTTCCAGGCAAGGTGGAGCTGCAGTGCAAAGCACTTGTGGTTTTGCCACAGATTCCCTCTGCTGTGTCACATTTGGCTCAGGGGATGGCATTGGTGGACACACGAACACAGCGAGGTGGATCTGCCCTCTCCCAGCCAGGCAGGCAGGAGTTGTGCCTTGCTGGAAGACAGGCATGGCAGAGCCTGTCACCTTAGGACACCTGTGAGGCTCAAAGCCAAAATCAATCCCTTCACCTCCCACAGGTGTGCAGAGAAAAACCAGAGACAGATCCCTCTGGTGGTGTCAATGCTGCAGAAATTTAATCCTCCAAGTTAAACCACAAAAGCTTCTGGGGACTTGTACGAAGAAAAATCCCACCCTCAGGTAAGTGGGGCATTTGAAAGTGGTTACCAGGCCTGCAGCTCATTTTCAGTGGCTGGCCACTCACCCTGCAGCCCAAAGATTGCCTCACAAGCAAATACAAAGTGTCATTTTGGCTCTTTTTGGGATGCCATCACCTTCCACGTTCCTGGCTGGTTAGAGGCAGGAAGTTTTCCAGGCCCAGTGCTGCCAGGCCACTCAGGGCAGGGTGGCAGCAGCATGGGCAGCCTGTGTCAGGGTCAGGCTCTTACCAGCACCTCTCAGCCACGAGGGTGAGATCTCTCTCTGCCACTCCTGAGGCCCAGGGAAGCATCACCAGCTCTGCCTTTACTGAATAAGTCAGTTAATAGCATCAGATGAAGCAGTGATTTTCTGATGTTTGGCCAAGCTGTTAACATTGTCATTCTAGCACATTTTAACAAGTACAGGCAGGTCTGGGCATTAGTCAGATTTCTACAAACATGGTGGTAGTTTTTTTCCTCTTGTTCTTCTCTATCTTAGCAATTTTACTGGGCTTCAAAGCCATCAGTGGAAACAGAGGTGTGAATGTTATAAAATTATGCTGCTATATCAGGGGGGTTTTATGGCTTTGTACAAGTTGTATGTCAAAAAACATTTCAGGCCAAGTGCTTTGCAGTGAGAGAAGTTAGCATATGGAATTAGAGTCTGCAAAATGAGCACCCAGTCTTACCTGGATTAAAATAAAATTAAAAAAAAAAAAACCAAACAAATAAAATAAAATAAAAACTAAAATGAAACTCTTTACCCTGACCTAATTTCAGTTCCATGTATACACACACTGTTCTACACTCTCCAGGTGGATGCTAGTGGGGTTGGTGGCACATCTGAAAGCTCAGGACTTCAATGCTTTATCACATCCTCATTGCTCAACAGGTGGCCCTGGTACCATTAACCAAATCCAGGCCTTTCTGGGATGTGAATCCTTTGGGAGCAGATATTTCTCTTCCTGGAGCAGCTCAGCCTGCAATCCCAACGAGGCTGTGTCACTCCAAGGCTTGTTTGAGAGAAATTCACAGTGCAGACAACATTTCTGCCTCCTTGAACTGCAGGCTGGTACACACTGGGTTTCTGAAGGAAGTCTTGAAGCAATCCCTAAATTAGGGCAAAATATTGCCCCGCTGCCTTAGCTCAGCTGTTTGCTTGTATCAGCTCTTTGTGCAGGATGTGCTCCAGGTAACTTAAGGAAATACCCCATTTCCTCCCGCGGCGGAGCCTGGCTGTGCATGAAGCCGACAGAGCTCCTCGAGGCACGGGCAGCATCAGCCGCGGGCGGCGGAGCGCGCAGCGTGTGCGCTCTGAGCGCGGCNGCAGCGCGGAGCGGCGGCAGCGCCGGGGCAGCCTTTGTGTGCCGGGGGAGCCACACAAAGAGCGTGCGAGCGCCGCTGGCCGGGCCCCGCCAACATCTGCGGAGCAGAGCGCCAGATGGCAACTGGTGACTTGCGGGCAGATGCCGAGGGGCTTTGTTGGGAGCGCCGCGGTCCGGTCCAGCCCAGCCCCGGAGCGCTCCCCGCGGCTCGGGCCGCGCAGAGACACAAGTGGATTCCTGTTTCAGCTCCCTTCGGCTCCCTATCACACATATATATATATAAAATACCACAGCCTAAACCAAACTATTTATAAAACTCTCTGCTTTTCCATTAAAAGCTTTATTTTTAATAGTTTCCCGCTATTAATGATGTAAAAAGAAAACCAGATAGTGCTAAATAGCGATGTATATTATGTGAAGCAAAAAGTTTAAATGGAGGTTAAAAAGGGCGAAACAAAATGATGGTTTCCCGGCCATGGAACTGAGGCAAAATGGAAAAGAGGTTCTGTCAGCTTGCTCATGCAGGAAAAACATGAGGGATGGTTTAGAAATGCCAGCATGGGTCGCAGCTGTGCTCACCTGTGCAGAGCCATGAGACAAACACACTGGGAACTGCAGCACCAGGCTGGCACCGAGGTGCACAGGTCTGCTCTTGCCTCTGCCACTGACCACCTGTGTGAGCACAGCAGTGCCTTCAGCCCAACGTGCCTCAGAAATAAAGACACAATCCTCCTCCCAGTGCAGTTTTGCAAAGGCCTGCTGGCTGTGGAGCAGAGCACGGCCTTACAGCACCAAATCCTTTCACATGGGCCACAGGAGCCTCACCAAGCAGGCACAGCCTCCACCGAGCTGAGGACACGAGGGTCAAAATGTTTGCCTCCTGTTCCCTATGGCTGGCACGAGCAGCCTTGGCTCACTTGTCATTTCATGTGTTTCCATGGTGAAGAGGAGTCCAAGTCCACGCAGATTTAAAACACTTTGCATACAGACACAGAGCCAGGGGCCAAGCAACCAAAGCTGGAGGAGAACTAAGGGCTGCCTCATATCACGGGTTGGGAACTCTCTGTATGGAGACTCTGGCCCTCTGCAGATTTCTGCTTGAGCTGAGCCCAAAATGCAGAACTGGGACATGGAGCTGGCACCACCACCTCCCCTAGGAGAGCAGCTTGAGAGCTGCCCAGTTGGGAGCAGTTTTCTTTGCTCTCTGCTCCTTCTGCTTTATAAGAGCTGGTGAAGCAAACACCCTGAACTGGGGCAGTGGAGCAGCCAGACTCCAGGTCAAGAGACACAAACAAGCTGCTACCACCATGGTGTAACAGCAAGAGGCAAAGCAGAAACCACGAGGCTGCCCAGAGATCACCAGAGGGCTGAGCTGTGCTGACTCTGTGATCCCCAAACCAAAATGCTGCTGCCCTCCATGGGTCCCCGAGTTGCTGTATTTCCCCACAGAAACACACATGTGGTAGGTCTGAGGAGCTCTGACTGCATCATATCTGCTGGGCAAGCTCCAGCCATCTGTGCAGCAACTGTCCCACACAGCCAAGGCTGCTCCAGGCCCTCTGGACCTGCGCTGAGTGCTGGTGCTCCTATTTGCAGTGCTCAGCCAGTACCTCTGGCTGACTGGCTCATCGCTCTAAACTGCTGTTTCTACCACTCCTCCGCAGCAAAATCCTGCCTCAGTCCTCCGACTCGGCCTGGAAAACAGTCGTGTGGGGAACAAGACAAGATATGTTCGGGGAAAACTGGATTTCCACTGGTCCTGTCTCTGTGACATGGAGAACAACCTGACCGGGAAAGGGTGTGCGGAGGAAGAGCTTTACCTTGAGACTGGCTCCCTCTGCAGTCTGACCGCCAGCACCCCGAACCTTGCAGGTCTTCAAATTTAGACACCTTTTTAACTGCTACTCACAGCTGGAAAACCTTCTGGGAGTGAATGGGCTGAGCATGGGAAACCTGTGCTCCCCATTCTCATCAGGTCATTGTGCTTTACAGTATCACAGGGGTGGTGGATAAACTACTGACGGACTTTCAAGTTAAAATTACATCTCTGGGAAAAAAAGTCACCTCAAAAGCTCCTGACAAGGTGGTAAACAAGGCGGCAATTCCTGAGTTTCCTGGAAAAACGGAGAGCAGAACCTGGCTCTGACAAACCACCACACAAACCCTTTGTAAAAGCGTTTGCCACTTGTTCAGCCCGTCCCGCCGGGCGCTTTGCAGCGCGGGGACGGCAGAGCGGAGCGCGACCGAGCGCGGCTTCCCCGCCGCCTCGCTCATCCTCCGCTTCGTCTCCCGCATCCTCCCTCGTCCTCCGTGTCTCCCGCAGCATCTCCCGCAGCATCTCCCGCAGAATCTCCCCCATCCTCTCCCGCAGAATCTCCCCCATCCTCTCCCGCATCCTCTCCCGCTTCATCTCCTGCATCATCTCCCGCATCTTCTCCCGCATCCTCTCCCACATCATCTCCCGCTTCATCTCCCGCATCCTCTCCCGCAGCTCCGCGGCCCCGCAGCGACCCCGCGCGGGGACGGCCCCCGCACACCCCGCCCGGGCCCCCGCACACCCTGCCCCAGCCCCAGGCCTTGAGCTGCCCCGGGGACAGGTTCTGCACACCCCAGGCCCCGGGCAGGAGCCAGCCAGCCCCAGCCCCTGCGCTCCACGGGGGAGCTGCCACCGCTGGGAGTGTGGAAATCGGCCCCGGACACGTCCCCCACGGGCGTGTTCTCGCTGGCATCAAGGGGGAGCGGGAGGCGGGAGTTCAGGCAGGGAAATCCCACAGTTTGTGTTGTACAGGAAATCAGGTTAGATTATTGCTACAGGGCTTAAAGCTGTGAATAGCTGGCAGGTTAATGGCTCCTCCCTCTCCCCCCACGAGAGTGAAACCCTCCCCACGCGGCCCACGCACCTGTTTGGAGCCCTCTCTCTCTTTATTACACAACACCTGTAACCTCTGGGCACCCTGCTCAGTCCTCATCCACCTGGCAGGAGCTGCAGGCTGAGGAGGGGAGCTCACAAGCTCCCTCCGTGCCTGGCAGTGCTTTGCCCTCCAGGTGAGCAGGCAGGACACACCTCCCTGTGTGTCCTCTGTGCCCCCAGAGCCACCACATGCAGTAGCCTTGCTGGTGCTGGGCAGAAGCTGCAGCTGCCCTGGGATGGGGCAGTGCAAGCCACTGGCCAAGCAGCGAGCCCAGAGCACCACGGAGGAGCCCTGTGCTGCTAAATCTGTGCTGCATCAGTGCACAAGGGAGCTCAGAGCTGCAGGCACTGCCAAGGCAGGCTCTGCCTTTACCACAGTCTCACTGGAAACAGATGAGTGAAGTACTGTCAACCTCAGCCTGCCAGAAACCATCTCACACGCCCCAAAAAACATGTGGGAGAATTTTTCAGAAGAAAAATTGCAAGGAAAACTTTGCTGTTACCTTTTGGTGCCTCCAATCCACTGTACCTCAGAATGGAAACCATCCCATTTCACATTTATAACCATATGACCTCTACACATCCCACACAACATCCCAGGCCTGGCTCTTAGGCCAGTGCTAAATATTGAGCCATATCATAAAACTGTGGGAATTGTCAGCACTGAATAGAGTGCACATTTAAGGAGACAAATAACCCCATGCAGACAGACACAAATAACCCCCTTTCTTTGCTGGGCAGCAGCCAGTTCATTGGCAAGTGCCTCTTCCAAGCTCTAGACTCAGTGTTGAGAGCCCAAAAAACCATCAGCCCAGAGCAATAGTCAGAGTACAGTGTGTCAGTGCAGGCAGGACAGCTACAGCACTTAAAAGGAGATGCCACATTTACTTGGCTGTGTGAAGAGCTCAGGGCTCATCTATTCATGCAATAAAGAGCTTGTTTTTCTCTGTTTATTCTCTTCAGGATCTGTGTCTGGCTATTTCAACAGCCACTCGTGGCAGCTGGAAGGATGGATAGTTATTATACACAGAAAACTTCAGCTAGCTCAGAGTCAGAAGAAAACCTAGGTAGTGGTTCTGAATGTTCAAAACACTGCCCACAAAGTGAAAAGGCTGCATCATGCCCTCACAAAAGGAAAAAAAATCCTGCCTGGAAGCATAAATTGCTTGTTTGCTGTAGAAAAAATAAAATCCAGACCAGTACAACACAAAGCCTAGTTCTGAACACATCACCTCTTTATCTGCTGCCAGCTATCAGCATTGTGAGTTGGCTGAAGCCATCACACCTCTCATCTGTGTTTCTTCTGTAGGCACACTTATTACAGCCAGGTGAAAAAAAACCAGGCTTCTCAGTGCCTCCCACTGGACTAAGAGCTCCTTAGCAGCATTGTGACAACAGCAGGTGGCACAGGCCACCTTGTCCAGGTACAGAGCAAGGCTGGAAAGGAGCAGGCTGAGTTTTCACAGCAAGCTGCAAATCTGCACCAGCAAACCTAAAGCGTGGTGTCCAAGCTTGGCAGCTAAAACTGCAAGTGGACAGTGAGAAGATTCCAGTATAGGCTTCCTGTGTTACCAGAAGATCCCATTCTCCTGCAGTCCACCTCCAAAGGACACTTGGAAGGAGGTCTGACCATCTGGAGAGGTTGTTCCTAATGTTCTGTGACACTGAGAAATGAAGCAAGCAGCCTGGCGAGACACAAACCTGCCATCATGCTGATTCCCACTTGCTTTCCCTTTTGTCTCTGCTTGTGAGCTGCTTGTGAGCCTCCAAAAAACGTTGGGATAAAGCAGCAAGCCTGGCAACCCCAGACAGCTCCTCCCTAGCTACAGGTGGCCAGCTGGGAATTCTCACCACCTGGCTTCAGCACTCCCTCGGCTCCAGGGACGATCCCATCTGCTGGTTTGGGGGCAGCCCCCTCCTGCCACGGTGGCCTCACCTCCAGCACACACAGAACACACACCTGGGCTGGCAGCACCTCTGTGATCCTTCACACAGCTCCAGGAAGCAACCCAAAATAGGAGAGTTTTACCCCACAAACCTAAGTGCATTGCAGACTGAAAGGCAGCAGCTCAAACATTCATGTTTGCAAGCAGTTTAAATTCTGACTTTGTGGAAAAGTGATCCACCACTTCAATGCTTTTGCAGGAGCTCTGTGGAATGATCTCAGGGGAGGGTCTTAGCATGAGGGTGGCAGAATTCAAACCAGCTTGTGCTAAAAGAGAGCATTCTGTTCACTGAGCTGGAGAATTCTGTCCTTCCCTGCTCCCAGGTGAGCACAGGATTACATTTGTTAACAAGGCTCAGAACTTTGAAGTGCATCTGTGAAATAGAATTGCACCCAGGAGCTGCAGTGACCAAAGTTTTCAGTTCTCTTGCTGTTTTCATTGTTTCCTTCTTGTTTATTATCCCAGCCTCATTCTCTGAGGTTTATGTCTCCTCTGCTGCTCGTGAATCTTTGGGATCTTCGACAGAGAATGTACACTTACTCTTCTAAAATTATCAGTAGCTGTCTTAATACAGAGAAAGAGTCAAATAAAATCATTAGGTTTGGGCTCCAAATGTGAATCACAGCTCTGCTGTTCTCAGGAGTGGGCTAAATCCAGACATGGACACAAACATCCAAATAATCTCACTTTCGAGTTTGAAGTTTGCTGTTTTAATTTCAGGTGTGTTTCAATTTGAATTTTGAAGTGCTTCAGAATAAAATGAACTGCTGGCTGAAAAACACTCTAAACCAAACCAGAAGACTAAACAATCCCCTGAATAAAGTTCATGAGTGAATCCTAAGTGTATTTTTAGGAACTGTTCCACTGGTTGTAGCCACGCCCTTCATTGGACCACGAGTGAGAATGATCACGAGGATTTTTCCCCCATAAGAATGTGCTACAAAATAGAGAAAAGATTCAGCAAGTCTGACTTCAGACTGAGACCCGAGATCAAATTTGTATTTCCAAACCAGTTTCCTGCCAGGACCTGCTAAAACAAAACTGAGCTGACAGAGTGGAGCTGTGGTTAACGGAAAAGACACTCAGCACTTGAATGAAAAATGCAAAAAAAAACCTTCAAAAGAAAAAGGAGGGAACAGCAGGGCATCAATTCACCTTTCCCCAGGGCTTCTTTGCATGTGCTGATTTTATTGACATTATCATCTCTTTCTGTGCTCTTGGAGCTGAGCTGTGGTGTGAGGAGGCTTCCACAGCCATGCCAGCCCACTGAACTAAACCAAGCACTTCTTGCAGCATTGGCCTGGGGCCACAGATTTCAATGGGAGCTGCTGGATGCCCAGCATGACTGACAGTTAGGCTCTTTGTGGATCAAAAATCAGAATAATTTTGTTCCATCTGGCATTTTTCATGATCCCTGCTGTGCCCAATATTGCAGTCACAACACCTCGCTTTTTAAAAATCACCACTCAGCCAAAGGCATAAAATGTAACAAGCACTTGAACAAATAAAATAGTGGCAAGAACAAAATTCTTGCATATCACCATTGTAGTAATGGCACTTTGTAGGTGGTTGGAAACTCCTTAAACAAACCTACTTTGTCAGGGAGGGCATGCTTCTACTGTTCTTTGAGGTACTTCATTCTTAACCCCCAAATCACTGGTAACCAGAAAATGTAGATGGGTGTCAAGCTAAGAAATCCTTTTCTAGGTCTTTTTTCAGTCTCACAGTAAAGATTTACTGCAGGGAAAAAAAATAATCTCTGAAGAGGACCTAAAGGAAGTAGAAAGTAGCAGAGGTACTTAGGGTGGCTTCATAGATGGAAAAACTCAAGAGAGGGATAGAACCAACATGAGACAAAGAGAAAAGAAGCTGAGTTGAAGGGAGTGAAGTTTTAGACTAGAAACAAAAGAATTTCTGGACTTTATGGCAAGGTGCAGGCCAGTATCTGGTCTCAGCAGGGCCGAGGGGCAGAAGGAAGAGTAAGAAAACAGAAGTTTAAGTGCTTTTTCCCTGACAAACTCTTCCCAGTTTAAGATACACAGGGTAACAACCCCAGAAGCAGAGAGAGGAACTGGTGTGTTTAACAGCTTTTGGTGGAGCTGACTTCTGTGAACAGGTCTGGTCTGAATCCAGGTAAACTTTGGCATTGGCAACATCTCTGGTAGGAATGTTCACCAGGGTACCTTTGCAGCGCTTCAAAAAGCATGTCCTGATTTCTTTCAGGTTTGCCACGTATTTCTTGAAATATGAGAAATCATAAGTGATGTTTTTCCAATCACATTCTCTGCTCCATTCATACTATTTTGTTTTATACTATTTTATCTCATCCCCATTCAGTTGGTTTTTTTCTAAGGTAAAAACTTCATATAATGGTCAGTGCAGAAAGGGGGCCTTATCTTTTATTAATCTATGTGCCTTTATCTTTTCTAGCTCTACCATCTTTCTTTGGAGGTGCAATCATCTCAATAACACAGCAGTAGAGGTAAAGGGACCTCAATTTATTTCCTCAAATTCCTCTGAGTGTTTCTAAAAAGCAGTTCCTTGAAACCAAATAGTAGAAGATTTGGTAAATTGCTGCACTTTTATGTTTCTGGAAGTGCTTTCAGAAGCACAATGACCTCCTCCCCACCCCACAAACAAAGTGGGAGCCTGGGATAAGCATCAGGTCCCAGGATGTATAAACAAAAGCATGGATGTCAACCCAGAAATGATCTTTTTTGTGGGCTGCCTTATGGCATTGAGCACTGTACAGTGCAGGGAGCACTGTGGAGTGCACACTGCACAAGCACTGATCTCTCAGAGGTGTGAAGTTAGTTTTTATTAGCTCTGAATTAATTACTTGGGGCAACCAGCAAGCCCTATCAAGGTTGTGGTGTGCCTTAAAAAAGAGCAAATTTCCAAGCTGCAAGGAAAACACTGCAAATTCAGAAATAGACAAAAGTGGGAAGAGCCTGGAAAAAAGAAAACGATCTCCAGATGGAGGACAGGAGGATGCCAAAAGTCTTGAAGACGTTTTATTTTAATCCCAATTCCCTAAACATTGGATGTTGTTTATAACAGAAAATTGCTTGTATTGTTTGTGTGTTACTGCTTGATTTCTAAAGCGATGAAACAAGCTGTGGAAGCCACAGCAGGGTTCCCTTTTAAACATTAAATCAATGCACTACATCTGTTGAAATCCTGGAGAGCCCGAGGCAGCAATGCCAAATTCCAGAGTCTGTCCTCAGCAGGAGCCTGTGGTAAATGTCTGCCTTTGGGTTCCAAGTTTGGCCTCTTAGCTGTCATCCTCAGAAAACCCTCTGGAGGCTCCCCAGTCCAAGTGCTGGAACTGGGAGCTCTCCCCTCCCACCTCCAGCAATTTCCTGACACAGCTGAGGCTGCAGAGCCCTCCTTGAGGGAGGCTGGACTGAGCCCTGTGGGGACTTCAGGGACTGTAAAATACTTTTTTTTTTTTTTTTTCAGAGAAAAGTTTCCCACCTTTTTGTCTGTGCTGAAGGATGGGAAGTTCTCTGAGCTGCCCAAGATGTACCAACACAGGAGCCTTCAGCGGAATCAGGAAGCCTGGAAAGCTCCCAACACCCACATACAGATACCCCTAATGCTCCAAAATTCAAAATAAAACCCAAGTACACGAGCCTAAACAGTACTAAAGAATTGAAACTCTCTCAGGGAATAACAGCAGGGATTCTTGTTGTCTGTGTGCTTGACTGTTAAGTTTGTTTTGCTTGTGTCTGACCACTTGTGAGACAGTCACGAAAACCACCCAGCAGAGCAACCAACAAAAGCAGTGAATAGGAACTGTTGATGAGGCTGTGGGCACGAGTGTGGGAGTTCTACCTCATGTCCAAAGCTCTTTCAGGTCAAAGATACTGTAAAATTCACAGGAAATAAACACTTGTGTCCCAGGGGATTAAACTCTGACCTCACACTAATGTCAGTTCCTAAAAACTCCGTCAGCCTGGAAGCACATCGCTGTAAATCCCACTGGAGCAATACCTGGAGCCAAAATTTCCAAACCCTCCAGCAGAGACTGCTCTGAGCAATGAACAGCGTGCACTTGTGGAGGAATATTGTTGAGAGACTTCAGTTCCACTGGACTGCAAAATCAGTGGGTGCAGAGAGCACCACTGGGGTTTTTACCTAGGCGTGTCCTGCAGCAGCTCCCTCTGGTTCTCAGCTCAAACTGCCTCAGACAAGCAGTCAGAGGATGGGAAATTGGCAGGAGCTCTCTAAATGAAGGATAATGATCAGCAGGGAAGTGTTAGAGGAGCTGAGAGTCCAATGCAGCACAGCAGGGACTGCAAGTGCCTGTCTCAGATAGAAAACCTAATTAAAACTGGAAGAAGTGCAAAGCAGGGAAAGGGCCAGTTGAAGGGAGGGGCACTCCCTGGCCACGTGGAGTTCTGCATCTAAAGAGTTACCACGAAATTTGCTCAGCTCTGTGTTTCTCCACAACTTATGGAACAGGAGAGGTTGGTTTTATGTGACAGAGAGTCCACTGTCAAGTGTTACACACTGCCACAAAATAAGATGGATTTGGAGGGAGATGAAAGTCTGTGTGCACAGAGGAAATTATCTACATGACAGATAATGAATGTGAGAGGAAAAATTCCACTCTCTGGGAGAGGTACCAGAGTACAAATCTTTAGCAGCAGACAGAAAGTCACTTGATACATCTTTGCAGATACCAATACCTGCCATTTTCTGAGTGAAGACCCTAAACAGACTTACTTAGAAAGCTGTGTTTGATTTTAAGAAGGAGTAAGAAATGGTAGGAATCCTCACTTGTTCTTAACAAAATAAAGATTTTTCTAATGCTTCTCCATTTAACAGTTCCAAGAAACATCCTGTCATCATTTTGCTGTGCCCAGCTTTTACACAGAGGTGCTGTATGAGGGAGAAATCCCCAAAATTCTTTTGAATCTTATTGCATAGGACTCCCTAGGGACATGAACACATAAAAATTATTGTCTCTATGCTAGAGGTCGGAGAGGCTAAGAAGAGTGAGTAAGAGATCTGATTAGGAGAGTAAAAATCTCTTTTTTTAACCATCAAGAGCTCTGAGAAGCACAGAGTTCACTTTCAACACATAAAAAACACCTACAGAGGCTGAACAGAAACCCACAAAATTTGATTTCCTGTCAAAACATTTGACCAAACCCTTAACTTTCTATATGTAATTCACAGACTTACAGGTGACACATTGTAAAGTAAGAATCAGCTGACTGTCACAGCAGTCTGTGACTGATCCTCCTCATAGCAAAACACAAGGAAAACTAAATGAGAAGTGGCTTTGCCTCACTTCCCTGCTCTCGTGAGCAAATTCCCTCTTGCAATCGCATTTACCGCCCTTAATTTCCTTCCCTGTTTATCCGTTCTCTTCCACTTCACTTAACTCCAGTGAAGCCTGTGCCGCTCTCGCTGCTGCCGGGGTGTGCCCGGTGTGGAGCCGCGGGGGCCGCAGCTCTGCCTTCGCTGGGCACCGGGCTCGGGCACCCAGCCCTCATTTCCCCGTCCTCACCTTTCCTCCTCACACGCAGCCAGAGAGCCGCCTTTGGGGTCTCAGAATAAACTTCTCTGCTAAAGAGGCAAGAGTTGGACCAAAATGTGCGGACTGCGCTGTTTTAGTGAACTCTCGGGGCAGCTCACAGCTGTTACCTGATGCCAGAGGAGGACGTGGTTCCTGCTCAAGGTTTATTTTCAGTACGTGAAGAGGCACTGAAGACAAAACACGGCTTTTTCAGCTTCCAGAGCTTTCTCCAGGCTGGGTTACGGGGGAAAGCTCTACCACAGCAGAGAGATAATGTGGGCCCTTTTGGGGTGCTGCGATGAGACTGGTTCGGAACTCTCCCGGCCCGAGCAGGAGCCGCTCCTGCCAGGTCACCTCTTCCCGTGGCTGTGGGCTGATTCCCCGCCTTTCTCAGCCTTGAAAATGAAATCAGGGAACCAGCACTCTGCGGTCTGGGGAATCTGCTAGGGAAAACTGTTCCTGTCGCGTCAGGAAGCGACTTTTCCCGTTGCTTTTGCCCATCCTGCGAGCGCTGTACGGGCTCAGGCTGAGAGAGAGCAGCGCAGCGCCGGCCGGGCAGGGCAAACGCGCCCTCGGGTACACCAGGGCCAGGACACGCAGGAGGTTTTCCTGCCGGGCCTTCCGATACGGGGAGCTCCGGCTTTAAGGACTTCGCCCGGTTTTTACCCTAGGGGGGAAGCGGAGGAGGCGGCGGCCGCTCCCGCCCAGCGGCGCCCGCGGTGCCCGGCAGGGGCCGACAGAGACCGCGCCGCTCCGGCCGCGGGGTACGGCGCTCCTGTCGCGACTGGCGACAGCTGGAGCAGCGCATC
>VZRX01015188.1:5889-16538 GCA_013398075.1 Notiomystis cincta | reverse complement strand
CAGGGTGTCTCAGCCCTCAGCAGCTTGAACAGGGCATCTCAGCCCTCAGCAGCTTGAACAGGGTGTCTCAGCCCTCAGCAGCTTGAACAGGGCATCTCAGCCCTCAGCAGGGCTGGCACCCGCAGCACCGGGGCCATCGAGCAGTCTGGCTCGGAAGGAACAGCATCCACATCCCGTCCCCCTGCCAAAGACAGGGACATCTCCCCCTGGGCTGCTCAGAGCCCATCCAGCCTGGTCTTGGGATGGGGTATCCACAGCCTCTCTGGGCACCCTGTGCCAGGGCCTCAACGCCCTCGCTGGGAAAAATTTCTTCCCAAAATCTACTCTCCCCCTGTGGATCCCTGAGGAACTATGAGGAGCTACAGGTGTACAGAGTTAGTGACTCTCTGGGGGGCAGGCAAGGGGCAGCAGGCAGCAGACACAAAATTCTGGTGGCAATCTGAGAGCAGAGCTCAGTGATCCAACCACCCTCAGTTGTATCAAAAGGACAGTGACTGAGTTACAGGTTTGTGGGGCAGTTCCCACACACCTCTGCAAGGAATGTGTTTCACCAAACTGGCAGAAATCCCTCTGAGCAGAGAGTCAGAGGATGGCTGCTGGTGTTAGAAGGGGCTGTGGTGCTGGGAGTCTGCCCTAGGCCTGGCTGGGACACAACTGGAAAATTAGTGGGAGTGAGGTACACTGGAGTCATCCCAGTGGTGTTTGTAACATACAATTAGAAGCATTTCCTATCCTCTGAAACACAAACCTCAGCAGTGATGTGTTAATTCCAGAGTGACTGGAGGGTTGTGGATCCAGCCACCCTCAGACACTGGGCTTTGGAGTAGGCTTGGTGAGAGATCAGTAATCTCTGGGAGCCATGGAGTGACACTGCTCTCTCCACTTATTCTGGCACCTGAAATGGAACACATCTTGCCTATTTTTAACTCCCACTAAGCCAGTGTGCAAAGACCTCACTAAAACAACAGGAGCTGCAATGGCAGGTTGCAGAAAGAGCTGAACACTGAAGAGCAGAGCAAGGTGGGATGAAGATGCCAGCTCAGAGTGGAAGGGAAGAGGGGAAATCTTCCCCCAGTACCTGTTAGGAAGGAGATCCCATTACTGTGAGCTTAAATCTTGGCCCAACCAGTGCAAGCAGCTGCTCAAATTAGAAGGAGCTCTGATGGAAGACACTTGACACGAAACCCTTGAGTTCCATTGCCACGTTTTATCACTACAGAAACATTTGGGCAAAAGTAACTGGAAAGGTCAGGAAATTCATCCAAAAGTAGCTAAACAACAGTGCATACACACCTCTCAGCAAAAGATCATAGTCTAAATTCCCAAGTAGTAATGTTATCAGCAATATCCCTTTCTCTCCCACTTTTTCTCTCTCGCTGTGGACCCTTCCCTTTTACAATTACACCAAAATCTCAGAGACAGCATCACATTGTGCTGAGCAGGCAGCAGACTGTTCATTCATTGGATGGCCATCTCTTTCACACACAGACCCCTCCTGGGCTCTGCCACGCTGATTTCACAGAGCCAAACCTTCCTGCTGGACCGTGAGAGAAGCCCAGAGCAGAGCCCAGTGCTGGGCACAGGCAGGGAAGGGCAGCAGAGGCAGTTTCTGAGAGCAGAAGGACAAGGTGGGCCCTGTGCCCCACTGCTGCTCCCTGCTGCTGTATCCCCAGAGAGGATTCCACCAGCTTAAGGAAATTAAGGAGGACTCAGAATTACAGTGTTTTCAGACTGGCCCAGTTCTGCAGGTTTGCACTACAGAATAAACGAGGATCAGCAAAGCCTTAGCTCAGAGCTACCACTGCCTGAACCTCCTCAGCATCCTCCAGCCCCCAGGGAATGGGAGCCATCACCAGCCCAAACACAAAGAGCAGGATCTGCTCTTTGACAGCACAGTGCTGCAGCCGTGGGCAGGATCCCTCTAAAGTTCACCCCTCAGATCCGTGGGGATCTTCTCTCTCCAGGAGGGAAACACTGGGGAAGAGGAAATGACTGAGGAGGTTCCTGGCTTTGAGATTTGCTTCTTGCCTCCACTGTTTCCTTTGGTCCTGTGCAAACAGCCACTAAATCTGCATCAGCTTTCCAGTTCCTGTAGCCTGTAAATCAGCCAGAACTCCCCTTGACCTTGGTGGGAGGTTTACATGATTAAAGCCAGCAGAAGAGACAGCAATGAAAAATCACATACAAGAGCCTTTTTTTTCTTCTCTTTCTTATTTTTTTTTAAAGAAAAATAAAAGTATTTCTTTCAGCGAGAAATCTTTTCTTCTCCTAAGGGCAAACTTTGAAAGAGAAGTAACTGTTCCACATGTATATCCCATTATTTGTTAGCAGGTTCCATACAGGTAGCTTGCTCAAATCACTTTGAAAACATTTCCTTTAATATAGGAACACAGGAGACAGATTAAAAGCATGCAAGTCTCCTGCTGAATGCCAGAGGCTCTGGAACACTGAACTCAGCACTTTGTAAAATTATCTCCCTTCAAACAAACTTTCTACTGTACTGATTGAAAAGGAGAAGGGAGGTGGGAGCCAAATAATGCTAGAGAGAATTCAATTTTCTGCCTGTACAGCCTGGCAGGACCCCCGCCCTGGCTGTGACCCTTCCAGAGCTCTGCTTACCTGCAGGCCTCCAACCCCTCATCTGGAAAGCATAATTAGCCCTATTAGCCAATAAAGAAAACAAAATCCAACAGAACTTTTAGGAGCAGAGCAAATTCTGCACTCGGGTTTCATCTCAATCCTCGGATTAAAAGTTTCCTCTAATTAAAGATGGTGGGAGCTTTGTGGATATCCAGATATTTCTACCAGCCCAACCAGCTGCTCCCCTCCCCAGGATTTAGTGAGCTCATTTAGGATCTCACTGTCAAACATGCTGATCCAGGATTTTGGCTCCCTTGCAGCTTCCAGCCAGAAGGTTTCCTATCACTGCCTTGGGCTGCAGCATGAGTAAGCAGCTATTCTAAAAGGGAAAGATGAGACTGGAACTTGTCCTAGGCTATGAAGATTGGAGGATTGAGCTCTGAGCACCTCCAGCTTTCCTTGAAGCCTGTGGCAGCAACCCAGCTTTGAGTCTTCACATTCAGAATGTAATTCTCCTGGGGTTTTCAGTAAGGTCTATTTTTTAGTCCTGCTTCTATGCTACCAATGTCAGAGTTTCTGCCAAATATGTGAGCCTTCTCTCTTTTTATCTTCCTTTTCTTTTCAAAAAGCCTAAACCCCACAGGGATGGGTCCAGGTTTCCTTTAGTTTTTCTTTTTAGTTGATTGGTTTTATACAGCACCTTCCCTATTCCCCAGGAGGAGTTTCAGTGGAGCTGGATCATGCACAGCAGGGGCTGAACAGCCTGTTCTGGGGCTGGATACCCAAAGCACAGAGCTCTAAAGCCATAAACAACTTGACCAGGAGTCTGAGGTTGTGCCTCTGAGCAGAACACTGATGAATTCCTTAGGAAAAACAGCCCTAGAGATGTCAAGAGTGCTAAAACTCTAAGATGGAGAAAAATCACTTAACTTCTCCTGCTCCAAGGTTAAAAAACACTGCCAAACCCAAACTGGTGTTGGTACAAGGAGGGTAGAAATGAAATGGAGCAATGAAAGGCTGAAAAGAATAGAGGACTTATAGTAACAACAAGGGATTTAAGTTTTGAGGTCAAGATTTTTTATATTTATACACTGCCTCTCACTTAAAAACAGTGAGCTGACCAAGTTTTGGAGAGAAAATTGCATTTTCTCATGATAATGAGAATTAAGTTTCCTTGCTAAAAGAAAGTACATGGGATTCAAATGTTGCCATGAATTACAACAAGAAACTGTAGGCAGTACAGCTTCAAAAAATGCCTGAACCAGAGCTTAGGCTGATGTAAGCCATTATGAATTAAGAAGTTAATTGACTTTAAGCTACTAAAAATCTGATTTATGATGAATATTCCTAGCAGAAGTAACAGACTCATTTGTTTTCTCTATATAAAACACACCCAAATTAACTTTATTTATTATTTTATGTGCTCATTAGTGACACATAAGTCTCAAGTCCACACTGGATGTAAAATATATATGGGCCATTACAACAGCAGCCTTTGCAGATGGCACACATTAACTCATTAAAAAATTGCTGCTCTTCAGTCATTAATGGCCAGGAAACACAGTGAATGTGGCCTTCTGGTGCTATTTTCCCCCACTGAAGAGTCAGTTTTTGACAGCTGGCTTTACAAACACTGGGCAGAAACTCGTGCAAGCATCCGGAGCAATCAGCCCCGGGCAGAATCCACATCCACCTCAGCCGCCCCGGGACTCCCTGGGCTGGTCTGGGAATCAAGGATGCCGGCTGGAGGCTCCTCTCAACAAGGGAATTACAGCGGCCTCTGCAGCTCAAGGAGCTGCTGGTGGATGGAGCGTCGTTCTCTCCCCAGCGACGAGTGAACGAGGTGGGCACGACCTCAGCTTTGGCACGCTGGCAATTCAGAGCTCGGCTGAAAATCTCCTGTGCAAGCAGCCCAGCCCCAGAGAGAAGGGCAGGCAGGGTAACAAGCAGCCCTTCCCTTGTGGCATGAAACTCCTGCGTGCTTTGGAGAGGGTTTCCCACTGCAGGCACTCAGGCTCCGGGGCTGGTCCCCATTTCTGCCAGGATCATTCACTGTGCTCTCCAGGGCTGTGCCAATCCCTGGCCCTATCAATGCTGCTGTCACTTCCTTTAAAACACAGCTCTAGAAAGTGTCAGAGCAGACTGATTTTCTTGACATCCCCTGAATTTTTCCTTTCTTATTCTTCTTGCACTGTGCTCGCTGTCATTGCTTTCATTGCAATTTCACACTTATCCCCTAGCTAGGGTTCACCTTGTCTTATTAAGCCAAAGGAAAAGGATAAAGCAAAATATTTTTTATCATGAACAGCAGTGCAACAGGTGCTAAACACTTCAGGTGTCTCCTGCAATGATCTTATTCAGACCTGTGCAGGGCCATCCCAAGGGAAGCCCATCATTTCCTTGAATCTCACCATCTCCCCATCTCCTTGGGGCTCTCAGAAAAGCCATGCTTCAAAGAATAACACATCTTATCTTCCCTGCTGCATGCACCCAGCTCCAGGGCTTCTTCCCTATGGCTTTGGCTTAGGCTCCTTCCTCACATTGAATGTTACTGCTCACATTTTCCCACCAGCTTGAGCTGCCCCTCATTTTATTTTATTCCATTCAGGACATGTTTGCCCAAGGGAGTGTTGAGCCTGGTCTCCTGCAGTGGGAGGTTCTGCAGAACCCCAGGCCCTTTGCCTTCTGCAGCTCAAGCCCAAAGGCCTTGATGGAGAAGACAAGGGCAAAACTGTCCTTGGAGACCTCAGCCTTCTCCATGTCCCAGGGAACCAGGTGTCCTTGTCCTCATGGAGAGGACCCACATTTCCCCAGCCTTCCTTCATCACCAATGTGCCTTCAGAAGTGTCTCTTGCTGTCCTTGATGTCCCTGACCATATTTAATTCTGTCAGGGCTTTGTCTTTCCTACCCTGTGGCCTGGATGCTTGGACAGGCTCTCTGTGCTCCTCACAGACAACCTGAGGCTTCCTTTTGGTATTTGAGTTTGTCCAGGAGCTCCTTCCTCATCCAGACAGGTGTTCTGGTATTTTTGCCTGACTTTTAACTTGTTGGGATGCACCACTCCTGAGCTTAGAGGAGGTGATCCTAAATATTAACCAGCCTTTTTTGGGCCCATCTTGCCTTCAGGGCTTTATCCCACGGGGCTTTACCAAGAAGATCCCTGAAGAGGCCAAATTCTGCTCTCCTGAAGCCCAGCATTCTGAACTTGCTGCACACCCTCCTTGCTGCCTTCCACCATTTCCAGCCAAGGCTGCAGTGTTCAAACCAAGATCAATCTATTAGAGTAATAGTAAACCATTTTCAGATATATTTTTTGGAAAAGGAAGGTTATAGCCATCATTTGAGTCTGGTCTTCCTGGTATTTTCCTCCAAAGCTTACTGGTGCAGCTCTGCTGACTTTTTTAGGATCAAAGCTTTGTTTGTCTCTTGTGCACATGAGGAGGGAAAAAGTTTTCTGCTCCATTCAACTACCTCTGTCCTCTTCATTTATATCAAAAGAAAACCTGAAACAGAAGGTGTAAGGGAGGAGAATTTTTTTCCATCTTAAGAGTATATATATCAAAGTATATATCAAAGAAACACCCCCAAATTTCTAAAGACTCTGTTGAAAATGAGAAGCTGGAAATCTGTGTTCTTAGCAGTGATCTCTGCTGTGCCCCTACCCTGCTGCATGACACTGGCTGAGCCTTCAAGGCAGGGGTAGTCTCCTCCCATGCATTTACATCACATCTAGCACAGCAAGACTTCCAGGCTGCACTTTATTATAAATATACACCCTGAAAATTTTCTTTAATGGCAGTCTCTAGACATACCTGCCCTTTGAAAGCACTGCAGAGGGATTCACCCATGCAGCCCCCACTGATTCCACTGGAGATGGCTTCCTTCTGACATGACATACCTGTTTGTGCTCTGGGTGTGTGCAGATGAAAAAAGAATGAGCTGGGCTGAGCAGTCAAAGCAATATAACCCAGTATTGGCAGCTGTTATGCAAACAGGCCACCCCACAGCCTTCCCAAATGGATCTCACAGGCATGGAGGCATCACCAGCCCTGTGAAGCAGGGAAGGGCTCCAGATTTCCAGATATGCCCACTGTACTGGTTGCACAGGTGGTGCTCAGTCACAGGACAGCACCCAGCAGCTGCTCTGGAGGAGACAGGTCAGGAGGGCACAGAGCTTGTTGCTTACACAAGGGCTCCTCAGGAGTTCATTACACCCCCTCCAAGCCATCTTTAACCAAAGTGCCAGTTCCTTTGTTGGCTTCAACTGAACAGCTGGAAGTAAAAAGCACTCTCCTGCTAAAGCTGCTCAGGGACAAACCAAACAACTTCTTCCCAATCAAAGTCCAAGACTACAAACTGTTTTGACTGGAGTCTGCACAGTGCTGCTAACACAGGGGTAGTTTTTCCAGTGTTTTATTCTGTGCATGCTAACCAGGGATGGTTTGTTTACTCACTGCATGATTTGGTTATTCAGCTTTATAGCATCAGGAAAGACTGGGTAGAAAGGAGAAGAGCACATGTGAGAGAGGGACAAGTAAGTTCAAGTGGTCCCCTCCCTATCCACCAATCTGTACAGGTCAGCAGGCCCTGCAGAAGTTTGTAACACTCCCAGCCAGACCCTGTCCCAGGACTCAGCCACCTTTTTTGGGGCAAAATGTTAGAAAGCAGCAAGTAAAAGGGACCAGGAGCTACACCTCACAAAAAGAGATGGACAGGAACACGGGAAGAGGAGCTGGGAAAGCAGCACTGCTGCTCAGCATCACAACAAAGAGCAGCTTCTCCAGACAGTGATGGCTCAATAGATTACCAGTTGCAGCCTGCCTTTGCTCATCCACCTAGGCTGTGTTCTTTTGAACTGTAACCTCGGGAAAAATAGGTAAATTGTCCTGAGAGTGATCTAAAAAGTAAAAGCAGCTTCACTGTGGAAAAAAAGAAAAATACCCTGACTGTAAATCCATACACTTTCTCCATTTAAATGTGTTTGAAAGAAATTAATTCTGTGTCTCAAATAGAGTGTTCTAAGACTTCCTCCTCAGTCCTGCTATATGAATTATGGAAGCAGAAAATACATTTGGATTTATTTGGTTTCGTTTCAAAGAATTAAAGCCTTGCATAATTTTATTTATTTAAAATATCAGGGCTGCAGTTTCATTCTGATAGTTCATCTCAAATTAAAAAAAAAAAAAAAAGAAATACGCACCTCACTATCCAATCCCATAATAGAAATGCTGTTCTTATCACAAAAGATTTGGTAATTTATTTGCACACCTCAATGAAAAGGAAAGAATAGAAAGAATTTCATGTGAAATGCCAAAATATATCTGATTTTTCATCACTTGGCCTTGTAATTCTCTTGTAGCTGATAAAAACAAACTAGTCTATACCTGGGCTTGAACTTTTCAATACAGCCTAAAATATTAAGCTCATAAATCTCCTTTAAGGGCTTAGGCAGCTCTTAAGAACACCATCAGCTTTGAATTTTTTGCACTTTATAAAACAAACCAAAAGGATACAGGCCATGAAGCAAGTTCTGGATAGAGGTAAATACTGGCTGCTGAGCTGGCACTTCCATTTTATCACCACCTGCAGCTGTTGAACTGATGCATTCCTCCTCATCTCCCCTTCTCATGGAATAATTATAAGAAGGAGAGGAGGAGAGGATGGAGTGCAGTGCCCAAAATGGTACCAGAGTGAAGGAGCCTGATCTGCTTCGTGCCACTGCCACTGCCTTGCTGCATGACCTTAGGCAAGGCACTGGTTTCCTTTATGCCAGAGCATTCTTATCTTCACAATGAGATAACAGCACCACCTTCCTCTGCAGGATGCTTGGAGATCCCGGGAGCAAAGGCAAAAGGTTGCCTGCATTCAGTTCTCATTTGGGATTCAGCACAGCAGGGCCCAAACTCTGCTTCAGATACAGCATTTCAAACTTTGGAAGCTTTGCTGGCTTCAGTTTCCTGAGTTTGCAGACAGACTAAAGCAAAACTCCTAAGGGTTAAACTTGAGATCCTGCAATGTGAATTTCGAATGCCGTCTTTGCAACCCTGGGTCGTGTACACACATCTAAAATCCAAAATCAAGGGCTTGCCTTCTTAATCTTAATTGCACTCTTACTGCTCCCAACCAAACTGTCAACATGTTCATCCTCTCTCTGGCAGTGCTGCCTTGGGGGCTGCACTGGGGAGGCAGAGCCAGCTTTCCATACACAGAGATGCGGTCGAGGGAAGATGGAATGTTCATCTTCCAATTCCATTGCACAAAGCCAGGCTTGGATACTGGATAGATACAGGCAGACAGACAAGTTGGAGCAGCTTGACCTGTGGGGAGCATAAGATCCCTCTTCACATCACAACCTGCTCTTCCTGTACTGTTCTTTGCCAAGAGAAAATAGGTACAGACATTCTCACAGGAAACACATGTAAAACAAGACCAAAACTAAATGGGAAAGGCAAGGAACCACCAGTAGAGGAGTTGGATAGTTTCTCACTGCCTCATTAATGCTTTGGTTGCACTTGAATCTTCAGAAGACAACAAGGAATGGTCTGTTTTTCCAACTTTCTGCCAGCCTGATGACACCAACAAGGCTTCTTTTCCTTCTCTTCCGGAGGGTTTTTTAAAATCTCGACCCTCCCAGAGTCAAAGCTGAACCGTAGTGTCCTGTTCCACATCCCATTCCTGTCCAGCACCCTATTATTATTCCTGGGCACTGTGAGCTGTCAGGTTTGTCCCAGAGCCCTGACCACCCCCTTTGTTAAGGTCATTTTGTCCTCCTACAGGACTGCCATTGCTGGACCCACCTTGCCCTGCCCTGGAGTGGATGCTGCTTTTAGGCATAACCAACCCACTGAACAAAAAGCCTGCACTCCATGGGAACAACCTTCCATCAGCAAACATCTCCCTCCACACAAAGCACAGGGACCCAGCACTTCTGATACATTCCGAGAGCAAAACGCCTCGCCCTTGGAAACGGCAGCGCCGGGCTTTGCCGTGGGACAGGAATTTGCACTCTGACGTGGGGTGGCTGTGGTCAGGAAGCCAATCCAGCCTGCTGCCATCACCCCTGTCTTGCTGCCCACGCCGTGGCCAGCTGGGTTTGGAATCCCCGAACCCGCGGTAGCGCAGGGAAGGGCCGTCGGCAGCAGCGGGAGCGCGGCCCAGCGCCGGGAGCTTATTCCCAGGAATGCTGGCAGTCCGTGGCCCCGCAGCCCACTTCCCGCCGCACGGCAGGCTGCACGCCACAAAGCACCCCCGGACTTGGCAGCCAGGGCAGCGGCAGGCGCTGCCCGCGCCGAGCCTGTCACTTCAGGGGGAAAGGACATCAGGCTGCAGAATTGTTTGGCGTGCCCCAGCCCCACCGTTTCCAACGGCAGAATGACAGGGATTAGGCTGCGATCCCTTCCGTTCCACCGGAACACAAACTTCAGCCAGGCAAAAGCCCTCTCCACCCGGCACGCAGGTTTTGTTGGCTCTAAAACTCCCTCGGAAGGTACAGATCAGCCTTCAGGTCTGTGAGAGTTTTCCTTCTTTGCCCATTATAGTACTTTTTTAACCACTTAGAAAAGCCCAGGTCCGTGAACATTGTGATGCAATCAGTGAGAATCAGCGCCACAACCCTGCGTTTTATTACTATTTTTCACATCTTCTCATTTTAATCCGCACTCCGAGACCGATCCCGTTCCCATCAAAGTACACGGCAAGCTCCCATTAAAATCTGGCTCAGCTAGTATTTTAATAACACTTAGACATTCCCGTCCTTTGCATATTTCATCTGCGGAGTGCTTTACAAACATGAATTTCCTAATTACAGGCGGATGATTTACTAAAACTGGAAATTCCTCACTACTTCTGGCTTTCCCTTTGAAGCTCCAGGATTCGCTCTTGTCCCTCGGCACTTCGGGAGATCCCCGACGCCGCTCGCTCGCTCGCTCTCGCTCGTTCGCGGCACAGGCAAGGCACGGGGAAGGAAGACGCGGAGGAGACCCGGCCCGAGCTGTCGGTGCCGGCGGATCCCGGGAGCCCACGCGCGGAGGGCGAATCCCGGCGGGGCGCGGGCAGCGGACGGGACCGC
>VZRX01015187.1:0-21304 GCA_013398075.1 Notiomystis cincta | reverse complement strand
CTGCCCAGGCGCCGCCCGTGCCGCGGCTCCGGCACCGAGCTGCACTGCGTGGCGCTGGTGCGGGGCACGGCTGCCAGGGAGACACAACAGCGTTACCGGGGACACAGGGAGCGCCTGGGAATGGTGCTGGCGGAGTAAAGATCCGTCGGTTTTACACCGAAACCCCCAAGTATCCAAATCCCGGGAGGCGTTGAATGCAAACACAACTGTTGACTGATTGTACCTAAATCCCAAAGTGTTGGGGCTCAATCCAAACTTGACCATTGACTGATTGTACCTAAATACCAAAGTATTNAAAGTGTTGGGGCTCAATCCAAACTTGACCATTGACTGATTGTACCTAAATACCAAAGTATTGGGGCTCAATCCAAACTTGACCACTGACTGATTGTACCTAAATCCCAAAGTATTGGGGCTCAATCCAAACTTGACCATTGACTGATTGTACCTAAATCCCAAAGTGTTGGGGCTTAATCCAAACTTGACCATTGACTGATTGTACCTAAATCCCAAAGTATTGGGGCTCAATCCAAATACAACCATTGACTGACTGTACCTAAATCCCAAAGTATCTAAATCCCAAAGAGAGGATGAATCCAAGCATAACCATGGCCTGATTTTATCTAAACCCCAAAGATTGCCCAAGTCCAGGCATGACCATTGACTGATTGTACCTCAATCCCAAAAAACTGGTCACATCCAATCATGACCATTGACTGATTATACCTAAATCCCAAAGACTGGCTTAATCCAGGCATGACCATTGAGTGATTGTACCTAATCCCAAAATTGGCTGAATCCAAGCATGACCATTGAGAAGAGAAAGAAAGAACATTTCACTCCCAGGTGTGTCAGCTCACGTGATCCCAGCTCAAGTGGTTCCATGCCAGACTGAGTGGGGGTGGCACTTGGTGGCACACCTGGGTGGGCACGGGGGCACTTGGATAAAGGTTAGTCTTGAAGATCTTGGAAATCTTTTCCAACCTTGATGATTTAATTATGCTCCACTGGAAATAAAAGCAGCTGGGACTTCCAGAACCCACCTGCTGCTTCCCTCCAACTTTCATCACATTAAAAGATTGTTTTGACCCAGGGAAACCAAAGGATTTGGCAGTGACTTCCCAAAAGTTGGTTTTTCACCCTCCATGGGGAGCCCTTTGGGTTCCTCAGCTCCCTGGGCCTCGTGGCTATGAAGGAACAGCAATTGGAAAAAATCTTCTTTGGAAAAGAAAGAAAAGCGGGATTTAAGCTGCGATGTTGCTGGAGTTGTTGATATTCCTGTTGAGTACTGGGAATTACGGTCAAATAAAGGAATTAGTCTGGCAGATAAGTGAGGAGAAAAACTCATCAAAAAAACCAGGTCTATTGCCGAGAAAGGATTCAATTAATATTTTCCTCTGAGTTGCTTTAAATTTATGAGTGTTTAGCTAATTAGAGTCTGGCCAGGCAGATCCAAATCAGGGCGCTCTTTTCCTTGTGCTTCCCATGCAGCTCTTGCAGGAGGGAGGAGGAAACCTTCCCTGATTTCATCAAAACCTTTGCTCTGCTGAGCTCTTTGAAGATTACAATCACAGCCACGGCTGTTTTACACTCATTAGGCAGGAATTCAAGAGAACAGATCTCTAACTACTCCAAAATCCAAACGATGCTTTGCTTCACCCCTGGAGAAGGCTCAGGTCGTGCCAGTGCCTGTCCCCTCTTCGCAGCAAAAGCCTGGATGTTCCCACAGATAACTCCAGGGAGCACGTGGGTGAGAAATCCCTTCTGTTTTCCCACTGTTCCGTGCACCATTTCCTATTTACTCCAATAAAATCCCCGAGCTGTGCTCGCCCAGCGCAGCACAAAGCTGTTGCTGAAAGGATCAAGGGGCAGGAGTGTGACAGCCCCGAGCCTGTGACACGCAGAGAGGGAGGATTTCCGAGCTGCCAGACGGGATTTCAGCTGCTTACACCCAGCAAAGTGCTAAAAACGCCGCTGGGAAGAATCTCTGCGGGATAAATCTCCAAATTCCCTGCGTGACTCCGGGCACGACGCTGGCATGGGAGCGATGCTAATCCTGGGATGTGCAGGGTTCAGGCTGAGAGGGAGTGAAAGGGCTGAATACGAAGTACCTGCAGCAGCCAGACAGCTCTGCCAGACCTCTGCTCCCAAAGGAATCCTAATTCCCTGTGACATTCCCTGCTCAGAATCCCCAGATACCAAAAGCAGCTCAGGACACTCAGGACACCCCCACGAGCGACCCGAGGACACTTCCAGAACACACCTGAACTCACCTTGGTAGACAAAATGAAAGCCTTTGGCTGTGGATTGACCCTTGGAGCTGAATTTGATGAGGATCTGGTTGGTGGTGGCCAACGGCAAAGATTCCCCTGGATGGGGAGGAGAGGAGGGAAAACGGGAGAGACAGCGGTGAGGGAATGAGCGACACTCAGGGGACACAGGGAGCAGGTGTCAGCTGTGACAAACCCAGCAGGGACAGGGGACAGGGGACAGGGGGCAGCTCCCTACCTGTGTGAGAGCCTGAGAGGGAGCTGAGCAGCCGTGAGTGCTGCGTGGGGCCATCGTGCACCTCCACCACGTCATTGAGCGCCGTCTGGAAAAAGGCGAACTGCCCGAAGAGCACTGCGGGGACAGGGACAGGGACAGGGCTGGGACACTGCTGTCCCCAGTGTCACCACACTGCTGTCCTCAGCATCCCCACACTGCTGTCCCCAGTGTCACCACACTGCCGTCCCACTGCCATCCTCACTGTCCCCACACTGCTGTCCCCAGTGTCACCACACTGCCATCCCACTGCCATCCTCGCTGCCATCCCACTGCCATCCTCACTGCCCTCCCACTGCTGTCCCCAAACTGCTGTCCCCAGTGTCACCACACTGCCATCCTGCTGCCAATCCTCACTGTCCCCAAACTGCTGTCCTCAGTGTCACCACACTGCTGTCCCCAGCGTCACCACACTGCTGTCCCCAGCGTCCCCACACTGCTGTCCCCACAGTCACCACACTGCTGTCCCCAGTGTCATCACACTGTCATCCCCTCTGCCCAGTGCTGTCCCCATTCCGTCCCAATGCTGTCCCCAGTGTCATCCCACTGCCATCCTCACTGTCACCACACTGCTGTCCCCACTGCCACCCTCACTGCCACCCCACTGCTGCCCCACTGCCATCCTCCTCCTGTCCCCAGCACCACCCTACACAGCCAGGCTGTGGGTAGTGTAGAAAATAGTGTAGAAAGTAGAAAATCCCAAAGCATTTTCATGGAATCATGAAATGCCCTGAGCTGGAATAGACCCCTGGTCCTACACAGGACCCCCAGGATTCCCAGCATTCCAAAATGGGATTTCTTTTCTCAGCAGAGCCTTTGTCCCATGTTTCAGCTGCCTTTATTCCAGGCAGGGACAAGGCCTGAGTGACAGCCTGGAAAAATGGGAGCCTTTTATTTATCCCCAAATTCCAGAGGCAGCACCAGCCTTCCCTGGGTTCATTGCCACGACATTTTCCCACTGATTCCCAGCCCACTGGGAATTTTCTGTGACTCATTCCCTCCCCCTGCCTACAGAACACGAGGTGCAAAATTCCACTGAGGGACAGTAATTAGTGATGAGCTGTAATTGGCTCCCGTTGAGCTTTGGACAAAACCTGGACAAATCCAGAATTTTCCCTGGCTCCAACACAAAGAGCACCCAACAGCACTGCCTGCTACTCTCCCATCTGCCTCATCTCCAGTTCTGGATGCACTTATTTAAAATTCTCATTAAAAACACAGAAAATAAAGAGCTGCACAGCACAAGAGAATCCCCCCAAAAATTCCAAGCACGGTACCGTAGTCCTTGGGCACGACGATGGAGTAGAGGCAGACCTGGCCACTGGTGTAGTTTTGGGGATAATTTGGGGACAGAACCACTCCATCCGAGCCTGTGTACTGCCCTCCACAGGGAGCTGCAAGGGAAAGGATCCTGGGGCATCCCTGGATCTGGAGCTGTCCCCAGCCACCATTCCCTGCTCCAGGTGCTGCTCCCTGAAAGTCCTCGTTAGGAAAAATCAGGTTTCTCCCAACCTGAGTTTGTGCTGGCTCCACAGGGAATCATCAAACCACTGTTCCCCACCTCACAGCTCAGGATGAGCTCCTTTTCCCACCTTTCCTCAGTGTCCTCCCTGCCAGAGCCTTCCCAAATCAGGGATTTCATTCCTCCTCCCACCTGATTCCCTTCTCAGATCAAGTCTGACTGCAAACCATGAAGTCAGATAAGAAAACAAAATAACCACAGAGAAACCCTAAGAAAAAAAAACAAACAACCCTTTGTTTTGTCACTGAGCTCTGACTCTGCTCAGGAAAGCCCAAGATTGAGGGTTTGGATTAGCAAGGATCAGGTTTAGCCAAGGTTTAAGTGGATTCCTGACTCCTGCCCTGTGCCAAGGACATGGGATGTGTCAGGCACTGGATCAGCCATGTCCAGTTTCCCCTCTGTCTCCAAACAAAGCTCAAGAAAACTCCCAGAAAATCCACTCTTCTTGTCAAAAGAAGAACTATTAAAACCCTGAAAAACGATAAAAAACAACTCCTAAAACCCCTAAAAAACCACAGAACACTCAGAAAACCCCTCTAAATTAACACCCAGTTTTCCATTGGTGACTTGCTCTGGGCAGATCCTTCCCCCCTCCCCTTTCCCGTGGGATTTACCTGTACAGGTGGGGCGAGGCTTGTTCCAGGTGGGTTTTCCATCCCCTCCCATGATGCAGGTGAGGGTGGGGCCCCCATCGATGTCGTAGCCCCCATCACAGTAGAAGGTGATGGTGGAGCCCAGCTTCAGGTCCGTGCCCACCCTGGTGCCATTCTTGATGGAGCCTGGGTCAAAGCACGACTCCCGGGGGTTCTCTGCAGGGAAAGAATTCCCAGGATTTTTATTCCTCTGAGACAGGTCCTCTGCTGTTTCCATCAGTTGTGTGGGAGATTTTTTAGGTTTTTTTTTTAATTTTGGGGATTTTCACAAGGACTGGCACCATTTGCAGGGTTTGGATCCTGGCTGCTCCTCTGCAGGAGGGAACAGGGGCTCCATTCCCACACAAAATCCAAGCAGTGACTGGCAAAGCTTTGATTTCACACAATCCCAGGATTGCTGAGGGTGGAAGAGCCCTCCAGGATCATCGAGTCCAAGCTGTGACCCATCCCCACCTTGTCACCAGCCCCGAGCACAGAGTGCCAAGAGGACAAATCATATTTGAGATGGGGAGGCCCTGGCACAGAGAAATCGTGGATTCCCCATCCCTGGAAGTGTCCAAGGCCAGGCTGGATGGAATTTGGAGCAGCCTGGGATAGTGGAGATGTCCCTGCCTATGGAACTGGATGGGTTCTGAGGCCCTTTCCAACCCAAACCAGTCTGGGATTCTTTCATTTATTCCTTGTGTCACATCTTGGACACCTCCAGGGGTGAGGATTCCACCCTTTCCATGGAGAAATTCGTGCTGATTCCAAGCTGAGCCTCCCCTGGCCCAGCCTGAGGCTGTTCCCTCTCCTCCTGTCCCTGTTCCCTGGGAGCAGAGGCCAAACCCCACCTTGCTCCACCCTCCTGGCAGGTAGAGAGTGAAAAATTCTCTGCCCTGCAGAGTTAAAAATCCCATTTCCAAACAAAAATTCCAGGGAACACTACAGAGCTGTCAGGACTTGGATATTTCTTTCATTCTTCTTCAGGTTTTTTTTTTGGTTTTTTTTTTCATCTTTTTTCTTTTTTTTTCCTGCCTGCACTATAATTGGAGGCTTTGATTAATCCTGCTCTTTTGTCATTTGGAAATTGCTCATTAAAGATGAGGGCTTTTCTGAGAGCAGAGGCTCTGGGAACAATTCAAGTGTGCTTAAGCATTAAATCAGGAGCTCTCAGATTTTGGGGAAGATGTGGAAGGACAAACAGGAAACAGCAAAGCCCACAGGTCTTGCTTTTGCTTTTCTGCTTGAAAAATCAGATTATCCCATGGTTTCCTGTCCACAGCAGCTGCACCAGGTGATCCAGGTGAACAGGGCACAAAAGAATGGGAATTCTTTTTTTTCCCAGAGCACCAATTCCCTGTTTTGGGAGTCACAGACTGGTCAACCCCCACTGCTCATCACACATTTTTATCCTCAGCCTTTAAGTCCTTGAATCCTGGGTTCTCCTGGGGTCAGTGAGGTCTTGATGAACAAAATTTGAACGCTTTTGAGCACTATTTTTCCTCTTTTCCTGTTTCCCCACCAGTTAATCCAGTGCTGAGAAGAGACACAGCCTCAAAGCAGAATTCCTGCAGCTTTCCAAAGCTCTGATCCTTAAGAATACCTTGCAGGAAAGAATCCAATGAGTTTTTATCCCATTTTTTTCCCTCTGTGTGAGCAGCCAGACCCAAACCTGGACTGTGATGAGGTTTGGGATATTGGGATAACAGAAACTGGGACCCACATCTGCTCCAGCCCTGGAGAAGCCCTTGGCTGTCTGTCAGCCCAGACGGACACATTCCCTCCTCATTATCCTTATCCTGGAGGAAGGAGCTTCCACCATTCCTGCCAGTCCTTGGGATACTCCTAAAGCTCAACCCAGCCCTTGGAGGGGACAAATTCCTGCTGGACATCCCTCAGCTGGACACTGAGGCTGAGCAGCTGCACAGCCAGAGGCCACCACAGCTCAGGGGTCACTTCCAAATCAAACACTTCTTGTGCTCTGCCACAGAATTTTCCCACTCCACGAGGCTTTGCTTCTCCAAACTGCCAACATTCCCTCTTGGAATGCCAATTCCCTCTTGGAGCATTCCCTACACCCAGCACTCTGTCCCTCTCCTGTTTCCCTGAGCACTCCCAGAGCCTTCCCTGTCACCAGCTGATGTTCAGGCTGTCACTCCACCTCCCACCCAGCTGTCACAGGCTTGGGCTCAGCCTTTCCTTGGAAAAATACCACATTCCATGCTCAGATCACTCCATCAGCTGCTGGAGAAGGATGGGGGTTGATTGCTGAGTGACAGCCCTGCTGATTTTTTGTGTTTTCCTCATTTCTGTCCCCTCAAGGACACTCCTCATCCTGCAGGATGTGACACACTGGGAACATTCCCAGTCAAATGGATCCTGAGGAATTGGCTCCAAGGGAGGCAGGAGCTCCACTTCAGGAAATATTTGGTATTTGGCTGCCAAAAAGGGATGAGGGGAAGCTGTGGCTTCCCAGCCTGGGGTTTTGGGGGCTATGAAGTGAATAGAGGATTGCCTGGGCAACCATGGAATTATGGAATGGTTTGGATGGGAAGAGACCTTAAAGATCATCTGATTCCAACCCCTGCCATTCCAAACTGGCCTTGGACACTTCCAGGGATGGGGCAGCCACGGTTTCCAAGGGCAAACTCTTCCATGTGTCAGAAATGCTGCTGTGGTGTGTCTGTGCAGCTGATCGAGAAACAGCTGGGATACAGGGATAGCTGGGATACAGGGATAGCTGGGATAGAGAGGTATCTGGGATACAGAGATACCTGGGATACAGGGATATCTGGGATATAGAGATACCTGGGATACATGGATATCCTGGAATCTGCCCAGCTGAAGATGTTCCACCTGTCCCTGGCACTGCTGTGTTCCCACCTCCTGCTCCCTGTCTCACTCCATGCAAAACCTGGCACAGCAACAGCCAAATCTTTCCTCTCCCTCTGCTCTCCCCACTCCTCCCATCCCAGAGGATGAATTCCTCTGGAGAAGCCGCTGCCCCTGGACCAGCTGGAAGAGCTGAGGCTGTTTGGATTCTCCCAGCACACTGAGAGCTCCTGTCCCAGCTCCAGGGAAGGTGCAGGGATTCAAGGAGGCACTGACAGATGCCTGCTTTGCCCTTTTTTCCCCCCAAAAAAAGCCAGGAGAGGACTCCAAAACCTCTGGTATTGCTGACTGAACTTGGAATTCCAGCTGGCAAAGAGCTGAGCTCACTCTTGGATTTTCTTTCTCCCTCCTGCATTTTTCTTCTTCCCTCCATTCCCCAAAAGTTTTTGAGTGTTTTTAACTGTATTTTTTTCCCTGCCATTTCCCAGCCTTGCATCCCAGCTTCCTTTTTTAAAAGTGCAGGGGAATTAATGAGCAAATTTCCAACCTCATTCTTCTCTCCCAGCAGTTTGGCTTTGGGGGAGGCACGTGGGTGTGACTGACACTGCTGCAGTGTTTGGGAGCAACAGCCACTCTCATTTACCAGGATTTTATTTGCTAGCTACTTTCTGGCTGCCTAAAAAACAAAGGGGAAGAGAAGACTGAATTTTTAATAAAATTAATTCTAATGAGAGCAGAAAACTCTTCATCTCTTGAAGCTTAAGCAGCGCCAAATGACTTTGTCTTGTAATTTTATAGCTTTATTAGAGGGAAATTCATCTGTTCAGCAGAACTGGCAGGAACTGCCCTTTCCCCAGCAGCCTCTGCTCAGGTAAATTGGAATCTGCAGGAATCACAGGCTGAGGAAAGGGAATAGGAAGAGGGAATTCCCAAACACATGGAAAAAGCAGCACCAAAGCAGCCCCCAGCTCATCCCAGACTGAGGAAGCAAAGCCACATTCCACAGGACAGCTGAAGCCATCCCTGCCTCTTCCCACGCTCCAAATGAATCCACACAGCCCCGAGCAGGCCTGGGGCATCGTTTCCTTCCAGCTCTGGTTTTATTTCCCCCAGTTTTTAATGCTTTCCTCTCCACCCTGCACAGCCCTGACTCATCAGATCTGCTTTTTCAGAGTGGATTTTTTACTACAATTTGTAATGGCTCTGTTCTTCCACCTCCTCTGCAAACACAGACAGGGGCTGCACCTGCCTAAGATACTTTTTTCCCATTTCCCCTCCTTTTTCCCCATGCCAGGTCTGGCACTTCCCATATTTTTAAAAACACTGAGGCTCTGCCACAGGAGAAGCTGTGGCTGCCCCTGGATCCCTGGAAGTGCCCAAGGCCAGGTTGAATGGGGTTTGGAATAAGCTGGGATAGTGGGAGGTGTCCCTGCCCATGGCAGAGGGTGGCACTGGGTGACCCTTAATGTCCCTTCCACCCCACCCCACCCTGGGATCTGGTGATCCTGTGGAGTTCTGCTCACTAAGGAGGAGACAGAACTGTTTCAAGTCAAGGATTACACAGAATATAGCCTGGAAATACAGGAATATTTTCTGTGAATCTAAAACGAAGTCCCCCACAGAAGCAGATCCTCAGCCACGTAACATTTTCTGCTGATCTTCTCCAAATTCTCTGCTCTGGCTCTTCCTCCAGGAATTTCTTTTCCTGAACTCCCCATTCTCCCTCCATCCCTCTTCACCTCCCTCTCTCCTCCCACTGCTTTGGGGGAGAAGGACTCTCTCCCTCCCTTTCTCCACCTTCTCCTTTGGAAGTGGCAAAACACCAGAATTCCCCTTGGAAGGACTTCTCCACAGCATCTGGAGCCTCTCCCCATTTATTCCAGCGAGGTGGAAGGAGCTGGGAAGGAGGAAAAGCCCTGACCTGTGTACTCGATGACAAAGCCGGCGTTGCTGACGGAGGCGTCGCTCCGGAAGGCCAGGAAAAGGCTGTTGCTGCTGCTCTCGATCCTCTCCGGGAGCTGGGAGCCGTAAAAACTCCCGATCAGGGGGCTCAGCGAGTCGGGCCCGTCGTAGATGTGCAGGAAATCATAGCCAGGCTCCAGGCTGAAGCTGCAGAGCAAAGGAACAGAGCTCGGAGTAGGGATCCATCCCTGGAGAACTGTGGTGCTGGTGGGAGGGATGGGCTGCTCCCACTCCCAAGTTCTGCCAAGCAGGACATTCCCAGCTCCAAAATCCTGCCAGGGAGAGGATTCCTGCCTCCATCCCACATGGGAGGAGCAGGGATGGAGTGAGGAGCAGAGAGCCCGAGCTGCTGCAGGGATTCCAGCAGTTTGAGACCATGGTCTGTGTATCAAACAGGAGCTCAGCTGGAATGGGAGGATCTCCCCCCAAAAAAAGGATTATCCAGGGCTATGGGACCATCCCAGCACCCTTGGGTTGGTTCCTCCATGGAGGGAAGGACATCCACACCCAGATCAGCCCAGTGCCCGCTCCCTGTCCCCAGGGCAGCGCCACCAACCCCTGGGTACTCACACATTGAACACCAGGGCAATGACAAAGTCAGGGGACACCGTGAGCTTCCAGTCACACTCCTTCCCTGGGGGATACGGCTCTGGATACTGCGGGGACAGGATCACCCCAGCCGGGCCCGTCAGGATGCCGCCACAGGGAGCTGCAGGAAAACCCGCCAAGGGCGAGAGGCCTTGGAGCAAAGAGACTCCAAAAGCAGTAAATGAGAAGCAGGGATGGGAAAAAGAGGGAGATGTGGATGGACAGGAGGTTTAAGGTAGCACAGAATCCTAGGATATTTTAGTGGGAAGTGACGCTGAGGCTCACGTGTGACGTGAGGTTGTGGCGGCTCTGCCTGGTGAGGGCTGTCATTCCAGAGGGGACAAACACACACATGGATGCCACCAAAACCTTCCTGAAATCCATAAGTGAGGAGCCAGGAGGAGAGAGAGAGAGAGATCTTCCACTTTTCTGCTGCTTTTATGGAGCTCCCCGTCAAGGCCTGCTCGGTTGTAACGAGGTGAAAACACATCTGGGCCTAAACGGCTTGGCCGTGTTTACTCCACTTCCCAGCACATTAAATGCCAAGCTGATTGAAAAATCAATTATGCCTTTTTTAAAGGCTCAAAGTGCCTGCTCGTGTTTCCCACTGTGGCAAAACAGGACTGATATTTTCCCTGTTTTTTATCTGCAGGGTCCTCGTGAGGGCCGATGCGCCGAGATTCCCTGATCGACCCTCACATGTTTGGGGTGGGATGAGAGGAAAAGGGGTCTGGCAGCAGCTACAGAGTGGGAAATGAGCTGGGATGGGACAGGAATGATGGGATAAATCATGGAAGGATCTTCCATGAAAGGAGAGAGCACATGGGATTGCCCTGTGGGCTCTGATAAAGAAAATTATCAGGTAAAACCCAGTGGGGCTGGTCTAGAAATACCCTAACAGAGATTAGAGACCCTTCTCCAAGTCCAGGCCAGGAGAACTTTTATCCCTCTGGGAAACACCAGGAAATCACAGCACAGACATGGAAAATTTGGCTGAAAGTCCCCCCAAAATACCTCAGGAGAACCACCAGCACCTCATCTGTGCCCACTCACCCTAATTTTAACCCCAAGGGTGCTTTTCCCCTTCCAGACTGTAATGTCAGGGGAGAATTCCCAAGGAGCTGGAATTGAAGGACTCATTTTTGAACATCCTGAGGGAGACAAGTGTTCAACACCCTCGGATTCCTTTGAAAATCCCACCCGGAGTCTCCAAAGGATTTGAAGCAGGAGCTGGACCCAGCCAGTGCAGCCTGGGATTAGGAGAGATGCAAACTTCAAATGGCCCAAACCTCCCGGGGTTCTTGTGCCACAAAGAGGGGAAAACACATTTGAAATGTTAAATACCCCAAACCAGCCCTAAATTTAACACTGAATTCTCCCAGTTCAGCTCCAGCCAGGCTGCCTCTCACCCAGTTACTGATATTTCACTGATTATTCCTCCAAATCCTTTGTCACTTCATATAAAATTTGACTGGAAAACAGACTTTTAACACAATTTGAAGTTTTAAAAAATCAGCATTTTTTTACTAAAGGATTTTTTTTTAATATTTCTTGATTTTTTTAAGATGCGTGTGAAGAAATTTTACAACAGATAAACCAGAATTCCTTTATGATTATATATATTCATTATAACATATTTCTTAATTAATACACAAATATTATTTTTTCTAGCACTAATTGACACAGATCTGATTTTACTGAAGTTTTTTATGGTCCTAAAGGGTTGTTTAGATGGGTCACTGAATGCTTCAATATTCCAGGTGATCTTTTCCTTGGATTTTTTTGGGGCCACGTGCTATTGGGTTTTTTTTTTATATATATAATTTGCCAAAAAGATCACTAAGATTCTTTATATAGGACAATCCCATGTGCTCCTTCCTTCATGGAAAATCCATCCATGATTTATCCCATAATTTCTGTCCCATCCCAGCTCTGTCAGATTGCTGGGGTTTTTTTCTCCTGTTTTTAATCCCAATTTTTATCTGCTGTCAGACCTGCAGGTTTAGCACAGGTTGTGCTCCATCCCAAATGTGGGAGGGTTGGTGGTTCTTCCAAGGTATTTTTGGGGGGACTTTCAGCCAAATTTTCCATGTCTGTGCTGTGATTTCCTGGTGTTTCCCAAAGGGATAAAAGTTCCTCGTGCCTGAATCTGGACTCAACTGAAGAAGTTGTTTTAAAGCCTTGGAGAAGGGTCTTTAATCTCTGTTAGGATATTTCTATCCCCTGGACACAAACTCTGGGAAGTTTCCCAGCTGGAATTAAAGCTGATGTTGGAAACTGAATGAAGCGATTTTTCCTGCTCAGGATAACAATTCCTGAACAGGAAGGGAGGTTAGAGGTAAGTAATTAGTGGTGAGCATTTAATTGGCCTCCAAATGTGGTGTTTAGTGCTCCAATCAGTGTTTCTGTGTTAAACAGAAGCACTTTCATGGGTTTCTTTTATTCCTTTCTCAGCTCAAAGCAAAAGTCGTTTCTCCTGACAGAATCTGCTGCTCCTCATGCAGAAATTCTCCACCCACGACCCCAACCTGGGGGTTAAAGGAGCTTTAATTTTGGCTTGTTGGGTTAAATATCCTCCCTGACACTGTGGCAGCAGCTCCTCCGTGTCCCAGACTCTCCGGGAATGAGCTCAAAGTGCTGTGCTGTGAGAGGGAAACACTTTGAAATGCACCTCCTGAAGCCAGGTGGGATTGATCCCTTCAGCAGAGGAATCTGGGAATGGGAAAGGGCAGGGAAGAGGATGGATGTGTGTCTGTGGGGTCAGAACACGGATCTGTGTCTGTGGGGCCAGGACACGGATCTGTGTCCGTGGGGTAAGAATATGGATGTGTGTCTATAAGGTTAGGACATGGATGTGTGTCCAAGGGTTTAAAACATGGATGTGTGTCCATGGGGTCAGGACATGGATGTGTGTCCATGGGGTCAGGACATGGATCTGTGTCCGTGGATTCAGAACATGCAGCTCCGTCCATGTGCTCAGATCATGGATCTGTATCCCTGTGCTCAGAACACAGATCTGTGTCCATGGATTCAGATCAGGAATCTGTATCTGTGTGCTCAGCACATGGATCTGTGTCCATGGATTCAGGACATAGCTGTGTTTCCCTGTGCTCAGCACATGGATCTGTGTCCATGGATTCACATCAGGAATCTGTATCTGTGTGCTCAGCACATGGATCTGTGTCCATGGATTCAGGACATAGCTGTGTGTCCCTGTGCTCAGCACATGGATCTGTGTCCATGGATTCACATCAGGAATCTGTATCTGTGTGCTCAGCACATGGATCTGTGTCCATGGATTCAGGACATAGCTGTGTGTCCCTGTGCTCAGCACATGGATCTGTGTCCATGGATTCACATCAGGAATCTGTATCTGTGTGCTCAGCACATGGATCTGTGTCCATGGATTCAGGACATAGCTGTGTGTCCCTGTGCTCAGCACATGGATCTGTGTCCATGGATTCACATCAGGAATCTGTATCTGTGTGCTCAGCACATGGATCTGTGTCCATGGATTCAGGACATAGCTGTGTGTCCCTGTGCTCAGCACATGGATCTGTGTCCATGGATTCACATCAGGAATCTGTATCTGTGTGCTCAGCACATGGATCTGTGTCCATGGATTCAGGACATAGCTGTGTGTCCCTGTGCTCAGCACATGGATCTGTGTCCATGGATTCNGAGCTGTGTCCCTGTGCTCAGCACATGGATCTCTGTCCATGGATTCACAGAGCTGTGTCCCTGTGCTCAGCACATGGATCTCTGTCCATGGATTCATGGAGCTGTGTCCATGAGTTTGGGACATGGATGTGTGTCCATGGATTCCCGGAGCTGTGTCCCTGGATTCCCAGAGCTGTGTCCCTGGATTCCCGGAGCTGTGTCCATACCTGTGCAGGTGGGTGGGTCTGGCTGCCAGAAGAACCTGTTCTCCACCTGCACACAGGTGATCTGGGCCTCCCCTTGCAGGGCGTAGCCGGGGTTGCACTGGAAGGTGATGGAGTCCCCGGCCTCTTTGCTGTCCCCGCTCCGGCTCCCGTTCTGGGGGATTCCTGGATCGTTGCAGGAAGTGGCTGTGGAGACTGGAGGGAATTAAAGCACATCTTGAATACTGATGCTTGTTTAGCAGCAGGCCTGCAGCAGTGGCTGTCCTGAGGCTCTGTCCTTACCACAATCCAGGCCATGCCTTGTTCCCCTCCCTCCTCCCTCAGCATCCCATAAAATCCACACACACACACACAAAAAGTGCCTTTCCCTTTGCTCTGAGCATCTGCCACTCCAGCTGGGAAGGGCTCTGGGGACCAGCAAGTTCAAGAGCAGTACCCAGGGAGCAGCTTTGATGTAGAATTCTGCACATGGCTGTTTACTCCATCAGGCCAGACACCCACTGATCTTCCACGGCGTTTTTGGAGAGTTCTGTGCCAGGCACATGCTAAAAAATCAACTCAGCCACCAGCACTTCACACTTTCCCCTGAGTGGCAGAGAAATTTAGCCTCAAGATCTGTGAAGCATCAAGCCTGACCTTTCAGAAACGTGTTTGTTTCCCTCCCAGACTTGTTGCTGCCTCTCTTTGAGCTCTGAGATGTCCCCTGAGCTGGGGGACGGGAAAAGCTTCGCCGCCGCCTGAGCTCAAGGTCTGCCAACACCACAAGGATTTACCAGCAGGGAAAATCCTGGAGTAATAGGAGTTTTGCAAGCTTATCCAGCTCATTAAAGCTGCCAAGATCCCAAAGTGGACAGGTCTGAGCTCAGGTCTGGCTGCTTAGTCACACCTGCTGCACAAAGGCTTTGAGCAGGAGCACTCAATAAAGCCCAGCTCCAGATCAGGAGCTTATATCCTGCTAAGTTGATGAGAGTCTGTTACACCCAGGCAGTTTAGAGAAAGCTGCTCTTTGAAGAGCCCCAGGAAATCCCTCTCTTTCTGTGCAGCTGGAGATAAGGAAGTTATCAGCCCAGGCTGGTCCTTCCTGGCAGGATGAGACACGAATCTGGCAAAAAAAAAACTGGGATGGCACCGCTGTGCTGGGTGCCACAAAGCTCTGCCTCTGTCTGGGTCATCCCAAAGGTCTTAAATCCAGCAGAAATTCTCCCCAAAATGCTGGTTTGTTCCCCCAGCCAAGTGAGGCACCCTGGACAGAGAGTTATGGGGGAAAAACCCAAACTTGGGAAGATGTTTCACCTTGCTCACCCAACCACTCCCTGTTTATTCCCTCTCTAAAACAGCCCAGACCTGGAACCCTCTGTAAATATTGGAATAGATCACCCTAAATAACTGAAATGGATGTGTTTGCAGGGCTGAGGCTCAGCTGAGAGCAGCCAGGGCTCAGCAATGCCAGACTGGAGCAGGGGCAGCCCTGCAGCCCACGGAGCTTTCTGCGCCCTGCACCCCAAGGGACCCAATCTGGGGAGGTTTAAACAGATTTGGCTTTCAGGGCTCACTGCCCAGCCCCTCCCAGGACACCTGGGGGAAGCTGCCAGGGTGAATCTGAGGGGTCTGGGGGTGGAAAATCGCTGGAATTCCTTCTTGTATATTCCAGGGTTTTGTCTTGCTGCCAGGTTCTCCACTCTGAGGGCAGAGAGGGCACAAAATTCATCTGCCAGGACAAAATACATCGATTTTCTCCCCCATTTTCAGAGTCTGCACTACAAAAATGAGCTGGGAGACACAATAATTATGGAATTGGTTTCAAAACACTGACTTGATGATTACACAAAGTTTTGATTTTCCAACTCGAACCCAGTCAAGAAACAAACACATCCTTCAAAGGGAGCCAACAGAGCTGAGAAGTGACTTGTGAAGGCCACAGGTCAGGAAGCAATGAAAACAATTTCCTTCCAGAAATCCTAATTTCAAACCTCTAACTGCTCAGCAAATGCTCCTCACCGGATGGAGCTCAGGGAAGGAAAACTGCTGAAGTAAAGCTGTAAAATAATGATTTTCTGCAGGCTGATGTTGATGCTGCCCAGGAAACCAGGGGGTTCCCAGCTCCCAGGATGTGGAATTTTAGGATCACGCTCATTTCAGTGCCTGTAGCCCATGAATGCTGTGCTTCAGTTTCACAAATATCAACCTGCTTTTGGGTTTTGTGAGTTTTTATCTTCACAACAACACTACAAGTAACATTTGTAATCAATTATACAGCGAATAGGTGGAATTAAGTGGTAAATGAGTGGTCTAATAGAGTTAATTTTCTCTTTATTTATTATGAGTGACTCTAAGGGTCACCTGCCCACCCTGTGGATACACCTGTGGATACACCTGGAATCTCTGCCCAGCAAACTGCGTTTGCCTGGATTTTTTCTGTGTCTGGGTGGGTTTTGGAGGAATCCCTGCACATCCCACCTGAGAACTGGATGGCAAAGCCCTGCTTGCTGGTGAAGAAGTCGGTGTTGAACTGCAGGATGACGGAGTTGAAGGTGCTGTGGATGTCCCCGGGCAGGCCCGAGCCGCTCATCTCCTTGAGCAGGATCCCGTTCTCCACTGGCCCGTCCCAGATCCGCAGCACATCGTGGAACTCCTCGGTGTGGAAAACCATGAAATGCAGCCTGCGGGGGGAAACCGACTGGGATTCACACCTGGAGTGGGGTTTGTGCCAAATCCAGGTAGCCAGGGCCACAAGGAATGTGCTGTATCATCTGAAATTTGGATCTGGAATGTGGTTTGTGCCAAAATCAGGCAGCCAGACCCACAAGAAATGTGCTGTCTCATGGAATTCACACCTGGTATGTGATTTATGCCAAATTCAGGTAGTCAGGGCCACAGGGAATGTGCTGTCTCATCTGGAATTCACACCTGGAATGTGATTATGCCAAATGCAAGCAGCCAGGGCCACAAGGAATGGGTTGTCTCATGGAATTCAAACCTGGAATGTGGTTTGTGCCAAAATCAGGCAACCAGGGCCACGAGAAATGTGTTGTCTCAAGGAATTTACACCTGGAATGTGGTTGTGCCAAATTCAGGTAGCCAGGGCCACAAGGAATGTGCTGTCTCATGGAATTCAGACCTGGAATGCCAAATTCAGTCAGCCAGGGCCACAAGAAATGTGCTGTCCCATCTGGAATTCAGACCTGGAATGTGGTTTGTGCCAAAATCAGGCAGCCAGGGCCACGAGGAATGTGCTGTATCATGGAACTCGGATCTGGAATGTGGTTTGTGTCAAATTTGGGCAGCCAGGGCCACAAGGAATGTGCTGTCTCATCCAGAACTTGGAACAGTATTCCAGCCACATTGCTCCCTCATAAATCACATCCATAAACCAAACTCAACAGGAATGCTGATGTCTTCCCAGAAACTGGGTCCTTTCTGAGCAATCCTAAAATTGGGTCCTGTCCTGAGAAAGTTACTGATGTGTTCAATCTCTCCTTGTTCAGGAACAAGGCAAAGGTCCAAGGGGTCCCTGTGGGCAGTGGAAATGTCCTTCAGCCAGAATAATCCACTGCTTTTCCAGCCAAAGGAGCTCAGACACTGCAAAGAGCAGCTCAGTAAAGGAAAAGCAGGAAAACTGCAGCAGAGGGGGCCAGGGGCTGGGAGGGAAGGATGGAGAGGGAATTTTCAGGGAAGTGATAGGACAAGGAAAGGCCTGAAGTGAAGGAAGGCAGGTTTGGGTGAGATTTCAGGAAGAAATTCCTGCCTGTGAGGGTGGGGAGGGATGAGATGGAATTCCCAGAGAAGCTGTGGCTGCCCCTGGATCCCTGGGAGTGTCCAAGGCCAGGCTGGAACACCCTGGGATAGGGGAAAGTGGAATGGGATGATCCTTAAGGTCCCTTCCCACCCAAACCATTCCAGGCTTTCTCTGCAGTTCCACTGAGCTCTAGGACAGAGAAATGCTGGGAAATTTATTCCAAAATAAGAATGAGGACAGGAAATGTGCTGAGGTCCCTTCAGGCACCTCACACCTCCTCCTCCTCCCATTCCCACCTTGTCCCTGCTCTGCTCACAGCAGCACCCTGGGCTGTCCTTGGGCTTTTTGGGGGAGCAGCTTCCTGGGAAGAGCCAGCAGCTCCTGAGAAATGCCCTGCACTCAGAGCAAGGAATTTGCTCCTGGCACTGAGCTGATCCCGGGTATTGGAGGGAAAAGGGAAGGAAACAACCAACACCACTCTTAATTCCAGCACCAGGCTGGCAAAGGAACTCTTTAACCTTCACCCAGGTGTGAAGTGACCCATAAGGGCAGCAAAGGGTGGGCAGGAAAGTGGCCAACAGGTAGGTGCAGTGATGGACCCCAGGGGATGGAGGGGCAGGAGGTCCCTGTGTGCCCAGGAGAGGGCTGGTGCCACTGCAGGACAGGACAGAGCCAGCACAGCCCTGCTGGGATCTCACCCCGCTCTGGCCAGGCCCAGCTCTGCTGTGGGAGGCTGGGGAGCAGATGGATCCAGGCTTTTCCAAGGGCTTTGGGATCCTCCCAGGCCAGAAGAACCAAGCACAGGGTCCTGCCCTGCTTCTGGTGACACCTGAGGGAGTCACTCAGCAACTGCTGAGCCATGGAATGTCCTCAGTGGCAATGGATCCACAGGGATCATCAAATCCAACTCCAGGCCCTGCAGACATCCCTAAATCCCACCCTGTCCTTGAGGGTGTTGTCCAAACCCTCCTGGGAGCCTTGGGAATGTGACCATTCCCTGGGGATGGAGCAGGGGCTGATCCCTCCCCACTCCTGCACTCAAATTCCTCCTGGAGAGGAGGAATTTCCCTGTCCCTGTTTGTCACTGGCACAACAAAATCAGGCCAAGGATGGGCAACTCAACCCCAGTGTGAAATGGGGACAGAAACCCAGAAATGGAGAACATCTGTACAAAATAAACCCATCAGGTGCTGTGCTGAAATCCCTGCCAGCCCATGGAGGCAAATGGGGAAGCTTTCACTTGGCTGCTTTCCCATTTATCTGGGGCAAACATAAATAAATCAGGGAGAGCCATAAAAAAAAAAAGAAAAAGAAAAGAAAAGAAAAGGGGAAAAAAAAAAAAGCCCCACTGCAAAATCCTCAGCAACAAAATGATTCCTGCAGAAGCTGGGAGAAACCAAAAGAGCTGAATCATAAATCTCCTGAGCAGAGACCTTGAGCAAAGAGAAATAAAGCCAGGCTTGGGGAAAATCAGGATGGATGGTGCAGAGCTGTTCTCCACGGCTGCCTCGGCCTGATTACGTTTGTTCTCAGCCTTAACTGGGCCCAGTGAGCCAGAAATGCTGGAGAAAACTCATCCCTGGAGACCTTGGGATCAGGGAGAGGCTGCCAGAGGTTGAGCTGGGGTGGGGGGACAGCCAGGTTGCCTAAAGCACACCCTTTTATTTGAGAAAAACAACTTCAGGCTGTGCTAAGAGAACACCTTGATCCAGGTGATCCAAGGCTGTGCCAGGCAGGGCAGGAATCTCTGGGATATCAGACCTGGAGTTCTCTAGAGCAAATCCATCTATTCCACTGGCACATCTCAGCTTTTCCCTCAGCCTGAAGTTGGACACCAGGCAGAGCCTCTGCTTCAGCACACTATGGAGGGGAAAGGAGTTTTATTCCAATTTCCCAATTCCAGGCATGGAAATGCAGCAAAAAAAAAAAAAAAAACCAACAAATTAGAAACTGGGGAGATTGTATTTATAGAAATGCAAGTGTGAGAGAGGGGAAGCTCTGCCAGCTCAGTGAGGAGCAGAGAGGAGAGCCCAGCTCTGCCCTGAGAGTGTGAACAACCCTCGGGGAGCCCTTCCCAAAGCTCCCCACAACCCCAGTGACCATCCTGGCGTCCTTCCTGCTGCCATTCCCATTCCCAGCCAGAACCCCCTGGCACAGAGGTGCCACCAAAGCACTTTGGGGGCTGCCCACTGCCCCCCTCTGCCCCAGGGAGTTGAAAGCTGTCCAATATCCTGTCCCTGCAAAGTGGAATGTCCCAAAAAGCTGGAAGTGGTCACATTCCTGAGGCTGCCAGAGCTTCGGGAGTGTTTGGACAACGCTCCCAGGGATGCACAGGGTGGGGTTTTGGGGTGTCTGGGCAGGGCCTGGATGGGACTGGATGATCCCTGTGGATCCCTTCCAGCTCTCTGGATATTTTCTCACTCCTATTCCCAGATGAAACTCCAGGGAGTGGAACCTGCCAAAGCCCATGAAAGTGGGAGGAATCAACAACATCAGTGGATTTTCACAACACTGGGAGCAGGGATGGACCACAGCCCACCTCTGCCATGTCTCTGCTCCCTGCTCCCAGCAGGAAGTGGATGGTTTTCCATCCATTTTCCAGCACCTCCTCATCCTCCTCCTCCTTCCTCCTCTCCCCCAGTCCAACCAAAGCACTCCATGCCCCAAATTAATCCCTCTCCAAGAGCACCCCCTTCCCTTTCATGGCATTAAAGTGCAGACTCATTTTTCTCCCTGTCTCGCCCCCCTCCCCTTCCCCTCGTGCTGTGCAGATACAGCTTCATTCCAAAAGCTCTGGTGATTAATTTTCATGTAAGTTATAAATGAGAGCTTTATGCAATTGTATCATGCGTGAAGAGGATTATTTTTCCAATGGATTACCATAAAAATGAAGTTGCTGGGAATGTGCTCTCTCGACTCCCCTGAGATCATCTGTTCTGCTGGAGCTGGGAAACGAAGGGGCAGGGAAAGGGAGCTCTGATCTCTGGGAAAGGAAGGGTCACCAGGTGTGTGTGTGGCTCTGATGCCTCCTGGAATCTTTTTCTTTCAGTCCTGGCCCCTTCCAAGCCTTTGGTTGATCCCAAACCTCTGCTCATGTTGGTGCTTTTAGGGATTACAAGAGCAAAGTTGCTGAGGCAGCCTTTGGATGGGAGGAAAAAGGGGCCTCTCTACTCTGCCCTATAAAAATCTTTTCCAGGAGAATAAAAATAGAGATTTCAACTGGAAGTTGCCTGTGCAGGGATTCAGCTGCCTTGGCCCTGTTCTTTCTCCTGTGTTCACACCCAAACCCATCCATTATTGAGCCATTCTGAAGGGCAGTGCTAATGGAGGGAATTTCTGCATTAAATAAAGATGAAAACACCAGCCCAAAGCTGTCTCCAGCAGAAATCCAGGGGCTAAAAGCAGCCAGGAGCTCACCCTGAGGAACAGGCTCTGCTGGGGAGGTGATGGGTGCTGAGGCAGCAGGAGGATGAAATGGGATTGAGAGGGAAGGAATGCAGGATGGAACAGTCACAGGCTTGGGATGAGCCAGGAATGGCTGGCAAGCACTGGGAACTCCAATGGGAGATGCTGGGAGAACAGAATTATTATTATTATTATT
>VZRX01015184.1:0-30209 GCA_013398075.1 Notiomystis cincta | reverse complement strand
TTCTCTAAAACCGTCGACACCCATTACCCAGCCTGACCCTGCCACACCTCTTTTCCCTGGGAATCCAAACTCAAGGCTTCTCCTTTCCATGGAGTTCAGCTGGGATTTGGGATGGAGAAGGAGGATCAGCCCTTCCAGGGGATGCAGGGATTTGGGATGGAAAAGGAGCTGGATGAGCCTGGGTTTTGTGGGAAAAGCGCTGGATGAGCATTCCTGGTGGAAAGGCATTGGGATAACCAAGGTCATGGAGACATCCAGCTGGATGGACAGTGGGAAAGAGCAGGAGGCAGGAAATTCCAGCCTTTGGGATAACCAAGGACATGGAGACAGGAGCTGGATGGACACTGGGAGAGAGACAGGAATCTTTGGGATAGCCAAGGACATGGAGACAGGAGCTGGATGGACACTGGGAGAGAGACAGGAATCTTTGGGATAGCCAAGGACATGGAGACAGGAATCCTTGGGATAACTGGGAGACAGCAGGAGCCAGGGATAACCAAGGACATGGAGATAGCGTCACCATCCACCTGGATGGACACTAATAGAGAGCCAGGAATCTTTGGGATAATCAAGGACATGGAGACAGTCACAATCCAGCTGGATGGACACTGGGAGAAGCAGGAACTAGGAATCTTTGGGATAACCAAGGACATGGAGACAGGAGTCTTTGGGATAACTGGGAGACAGCAGGAGCCAGGAAATTCCAACCTTTGGGATAACCAAGGATACGGAGACAGGGTCACCATCCAGCTGGATGGACACTGGGAGAGAGCCAGGAATCTTTGGGATAAGCAAGGACATGGAGCCAGGAATCTTTGGGATAACCAAGTGCATCCCACGCTGGCAGCAGGTGGAGATGGAGCTGCTGGAATTTGCATCTGAACAGGGATATGACACCAGGAATCTGCAAACGGTGCCAGTCTGAGCACCCTGCCTGGACAACCCACAGCTAAAACAGATTTAAAGGTCACAAAATCACAAATCCTGGATATTTTCAGACTGCCCTAAATGTTGGATTTAGTGGGAATTGCTGGATATTGGGCCTGGAATTTCATGGTTGATACAACACCAGTGTTTCACTTGAGTTTAATTCACTTTTTTGAGTCCCACGTGGAATTCTTTGTTCCCAAACCAGGTTATCTTCCCTGGGGCCCAGCTTTTTGCAGGCCGATTTTCCAGAGCTTTTGACTCCCTCTCTCTCCTCATGTGGAACAGGGAGATAATTTAGGACATTCAGCCCTTTCCTAACGTGATTCTAAATGATTTTTATTTCCCTTTCCCAGCCAAAAAGCCGGATCCGAAGGATGAGAGGGAAGGCGGGAGCGACCTCTCCTTGAGAATCGCCTCTGTTTTGCCGGGACTCCGCTATGCCCTGCGGAAAGCAGCCAATTCCTCACGGAACGACAGCCCCCGGATCAAGGAGCACCTCCAGGAATATGCAAAACTTCAGGAAAACTCTCAGCCCACCCCTGGCCGAAACAGCGACGTTCCCGTTCCTTCCCTGCTCCCTCCATCCGAGGATGAGGCTGCTCGTCCTTCCCAAAGGCTCCCGGAGCGATCCCTGTCCCAGCTGCGGCGTTACCTCTCCGATCCCGGCAGCTTCACCCTGGGAATGTCGGCAGCCCTGGAATGTCTGAGCCGTGCTGCTCCATCTCCCGGCGGGAATTCGGGAGCTCATCCTGGGAATTCCTCCTCGGGCGCGGCCCAGGATCGAGCTCCCCCCGATGGAGCGGCGGGAATGCCAGAGGAGAGCGAGGCTCCCGATCCCGCTGCGGAGCTGGGATTCCCAAAAGATGTCAGCTCTCCCAGCAGAGCCAGGAGGAAATCCAGCCGGATCCTGGGGAGGAATCCATCACCCCTCAAGGCACACCCCGGCAAAGACGACGGCAGGAACAGGGAAGCAGCCAAGAAAAAACTCAACGTGGCTTTCTCTTCTCCCAAAAAATCAGGATCCGGATCCAATTCCAATGAGCCCATGCTGAAATTGGCCAATTTGCAGTTGCCACATGGAAGGAAAAGAGGTGAGTGCTGGAAAAAAAATGGGATTGATTTCCTCCTGCTTTTCCAGCAGGGTTCACTAGGAGTCATCTCCAAGTGCCTGGAAGCAAATGAATTCCCACAGTTTCTTATTTTGGGAGTTATCCCAGGGAAGAAATTGGGTGCAGTGGCTGTTCCCTTGCTTTGCTTCCAGGTCAGAAAGTTAAATCAGGATAACGAGAAGGACAATCCTACAAACACCTTCTCTTCCCAATTCCTTTTTAATCCAAATAATTCCCAACCAAAAAATGACACAAAATAAATAAAACGAAAAATAAACCTCTCCTTTTCCCTGTCCCAGGTGCAGAGGTCCTGGCTGCAGAAATTGTCCACAAATCCCAGTGTGAACATGCTGAGAAGGAAAGCTCAGCTCCTGATGGTCCTGGCTTGGAAGCCAAGAGGCCCAAAACTCTGGAAAACCCAGATGTGAAGAAGATTCCTGTTGTGGAGAGTGACACAGGGAGCATTCCCGGAGAGAAGCCAGGGAAAAGTAAAACGCCAAAAAGCCTGGAAAACAGCACATCAAAACCTGTTGGAAACAAGCAGACAGAGAGTGGTAAGAGAGAAAAATTCCTTGGAATTGGGAAAAAAATCCCTTGGAAAACTGAGCCATCCCATGGCACAACCAGAGAGTGGCAGGGATAAAACCAGGGGGAAAAGGCGTTGGATCAAAACAGGGAAAATGTCAAATATCGGGGAGGAATTCTGGAATGGAATTCCCAGAGAAGCTGGGGCTGCCCCTGGATCCCTGGGAGTGTCCAAGGAGTTTGGAGCAGCCTGGAATAGGGAAGGGTTGGAATTGAATGAGCTTTAAGTTCCCTTCCCACCCAAACCATTCCAAGATTCCATGATCCAACCCTCCCTTGTTGCCTTGGGAGCTCCCAGAGTGCATCCAGCCAATGCTCTCCCATGGGATGGCTCCTGCAGAATGCAAGGACCTGCCAAAAATCCCCAAAAATTCCCATTTCCGTGTCTCAACTCTGCCCTTCCCAAGGAAATTCAAAGTCACACGTGGGCCTTGAGCCCAGCTGGGATTTCATGAGGTTTTACTGGGAAGGAGATTTTGGGGCTGGATTTTAGGAAGGAGGCTTTATCCCAATTCCATGGCTTCATCCTGGAGCCACGAGGGAGGGGGGGATTTTTAACCCTCAAAATTCCATATTTCTGAATTCTTCCTGTGTTCTGGCTGCCTTTGGGAGCCCCCAGGTTTCTGTGGGGGCTCTTATAAGATCAAGGGGAATTATCTCTGGTTTAGAGGATTTCTGGGGTTTGGGGGTTTTTTTGGTACCTAAATTATTGCAAAAATAGCACAGAATTCATCTGTGAAAATCACAAACAGCTCAACTTCAAGGAAAAATGAAATCAAAATTAAAAGGATTAAGGAAAATTACAATTTTTCAGTTGTGGCCATGAGGGATTTTGTTCACACCGAATCCTGTGCCTTTTATTCCTGAGACCAAACCTTCCTGAATGAAGCTAATTCCCAACTCCAGCATTTCCTGGTAGCCCTGACCTGTATGACCATGGAGATGCTTTATAAAGTGTGGAAAATCCATCTGGGAGAGACCTTTTTTCCCTGAGAACCTGCCTCCAACCCTTCCTCGGGGCCGAGTTGTGCAGCCTTTATTTATTTTTTTCCCTTTTAAAATTAATTTTTCCCTGTTTTCCTTCCTCAGAGCCGTCCTCCCACCTCCCCAGCGAAGCCTCTTCGCAATTCCACGGAGCAGAAAGCCAAAGGAATGAGGTTTATCCCACTGGAATTCCCAGTGTTGGCTTTGCAGTGCAGGGGGATAACTGTGAACCCCACGCCTTGAACCTGCTGGCTGACCTGGCCCTGGGCTCTTGTATCCCTGCCTTTATTCCCAAGGATTGTGGGGTCATCCCAGCGTCCTGCAGCCCTTCCAGGGATTCCAGGGAGCAGCAGAGCCCTTCCAAGCCCAAATCCCCGCGTGTGGCTTCCGACCACAAATACCACATGGCAGACAGGCACGGGAAGAAAGCCACCTCAACCAGCAGAGTGTCCCCAAACCAGCCACTCCCTGAAAAAACAGATTCCAACTGCTTGGCCTCTCCTCCCAGGGAGAAAAGCTCTGGAATTTTCCATAGGAGCTGCGGGAACCCCAACCTCAGCACGTTCTGGGCGTTGCCTCCCCGGCAAGCTCCGGAAGCTGCCGAGGTGAACAAGCACTCCATCATCGCAGCCGAGCACTCCTACGCCTCCCCCGTGCCAGAACATCCCAGGAAACACCCAAATCCCAAAGGGAATCCCAGCCCTGGGCCAGCTCCCTCCAGAAACGGCACCAGGAACGCTCCGGCGTTGGTCGGGAAGGTGCTGCCGTTCTGGCACCAGCAGAGCGGCCCCTCGGAGCCCAGCAGGAGCTCTGCCAGGATTAAGGAGGATTTTGCCAAGAGGCACACGGTGAGCATCTCTGGAAATTCCATGAAGGTGACGTGCCTTTGGGAAGAGGAATATTTCTTCCACTTGGACAGCAGGTACACNCCCTCCCTTGTTGCCTTGGGAGCTCCCAGAGTGCATCCAGCCAATGCTCTCCCATGGGATGGCTCCTGCAGAATGCAAGGACCTGCCAAAAATCCCCAAAAATTCCCATTTCCGTGTCTCAACTCTGCCCTTCCCAAGGAAATTCAAAGTCACACGTGGGCCTTGAGCCCAGCTGGGATTTCATGAGGTTTTACTGGGAAGGAGATTTTGGGGCTGGATTTTAGGAAGGAGGCTTTATCCCAATTCCATGGCTTCATCCTGGAGCCACGAGGGAGGGGGGGATTTTTAACCCTCAAAATTCCATATTTCTGAATTCTTCCTGTGTTCTGGCTGCCTTTGGGAGCCCCCAGGTTTCTGTGGGGGCTCTTATAAGATCAAGGGGAATTATCTCTGGTTTAGAGGATTTCTGGGGATTGGGGGTTTTTTTGGTACCTAAATTATTGCAAAAATAGCACAGAATTCATCTGTGAAAATCACAAACAGCTCAACTTCAAGGAAAAATGAAATCAAAATTAAAAGGATTAAGGAAAATTACAATTTTTCAGTTGTGGCCATGAGGGATTTTGTTCACACCGAATCCTGTGCCTTTTATTCCTGAGACCAAACCTTCCTGAATGAAGCTAATTCCCAACTCCAGCATTTCCTGGTAGCCCTGACCTGTATGACCATGGAGATGCTTTATAAAGTGTGGAAAATCCATCTGGGAGAGACCTTTTTTCCCTGAGAACCTGCCTCCAACCCTTCCTCAGGGCCGAGTTGTGCAGCCTTTATTTATTTTTTTCCCTTTTAAAATTAATTTTTCCCTGTTTTCCTTCCTCAGAGCCGTCCTCCCACCTCCCCAGTGAAGCCTCTTCCCAATTCCACGGAGCAGAAAGCCAAAGGAATGAGGTTTATCCCACTGGAATTCCCAGTGTTGGCTTTGCAGTGCAGGGGGATAACTGTGAACCCCACGCCTTGAACCTGCTGGCTGACCTGGCCCTGGGCTCTTGTATCCCTGCCTTTATTCCCAAGGATTGTGGGGTCATCCCAGCGTCCTGCAGCCCTTCCAGGGATTCCAGGGAGCAGCAGAGCCCTTCCAAGCCCAAATCCCCGCGTGTGGCTTCCGACCACAAATACCACATGGCAGACAGGCACGGGAAGAAAGCCACCTCAACCAGCAGAGTGTCCCCAAACCAGCCACTCCCTGAAAAAACAGATTCCAACTGCTTGGCCTCTCCTCCCAGGGAGAAAAGCTCTGGAATTTTCCATAGGAGCTGCGGGAACCCCAACCTCAGCACGTTCTGGGCGTTGCCTCCCCGGCAAGCTCCGGAAGCTGCCGAGGTGAACAAGCACTCCATCATCGCAGCCGAGCACTCCTACGCCTCCCCCGTGCCAGAACATCCCAGGAAACACCCAAATCCCAAAGGGAATCCCAGCCCTGGGCCAGCTCCCTCCAGAAACGGCACCAGGAACGCTCCGGCGTTGGTCGGGAAGGTGCTGCCGTTCTGGCACCAGCAGAGCGGCCCCTCGGAGCCCAGCAGGAGCTCTGCCAGGATTAAGGAGGATTTTGCCAAGAGGCACACGGTGAGCATCTCTGGAAATTCCATGAAGGTGACGTGCCTTTGGGAAGAGGAATATTTCTTCCACTTGGACAGCAGGTACACCAGTGATTCCCTGGAGAAGAGTGTCATCCGTGCCCTGCATGGGTAAGTCGGCCTGGGATGGCTGGAGGGATTTGGGAAAGGGATTTCTTTGCTTTTATCCCTTTGTTTTCCGTAATTGTTGATTCTGTTCTCTGTAAGTTGCAGCCTGGTGTGTTTTTCCTGGAAAATAAAGGAAGGATTTCGGGGCGGGTTGGGGACAAAACGGATGTGAACCAGCCACGTGTGCTGGACCCAACAGTCCCAGTCTGGGCTGATCCCATGGTGTGGGCAGCAGGAAAAGGGGGAATTCTGTCCCTGTGCTCAGGTGAGACCTGACCTGCAGAGCTGCCCCAGCCCTGGGAACAGCAGCAGGAGATCCTGGAGCTGCTGGAGAGATCCAGAGGAATCCATGGAGCTGCTCCAGGGCTGGAGCTCCTCAGTTCCCTGGGATCCAGGCTGGGAGAGCTGGGAATGTTCACCTGGAGAAGGGAAGGCTCCAGGAGAGCTGGAGAGGGACTGGGGACAAGGCCTGCAGGGACAGGACACAGGGAATGGCTTCCACTGCCAGAGGGCAGGGCTGGATGGGAGATTGGGAAGGAATTCCTGGCTGGGAGGGTGGGGAGGGACTGGGCTGGAATTCCCAGAGAAGCTGTGGCTGCCCCTGAATCCCTGGCAGTGTCCAAGGCCAGGTTGGACATTAAGGCTTGGATCAGCCTGGGATGGTGGGAGGTGTCCCTGCTCATGGCAGAGGTGGCACTGGATTACTTTTAGAGGTCCTTTCCCACCCAAACCATTCCATGATTCTGCAATTCCCACGGCTCAGCAGCTGGAATTGGTACCCAAAGCCATGATCCCAAATCCTCCATCCCTGCTTTGGACCTCTGAGTTCCTGTGTTTTAATTTTTTCCTAAATAAAGCTGGAATCTGCATCAGGTGATCTGTGCCCCTCTGCCTTGGGGCTGAGCCCTGCAGGGAGCCAGGGACGAATTCCTTGGGATGAATTCCCTGAGGTGAGGAGGATGGAGATGGCTCAGGCTCTCTTTGCTTCCCTTCCCAGGCCCTGGGATCCCGATCTTCCCGATGACGTGGAAGGGATGAAGCTGATCCTGCACATGTGGGTGGCTCTGTTCTACAGGAAGCCCAGCAAGCTCCTCAGCAGCTCCAGGAAGGTGGTGGAGCACAGCAACCCCAGGAAATTCGTCTCCATCAGCAGCTCCGGAGGCTTCCTGGAGCTCAGCGACGACAGCCAGGACTGCTTTGGCTTCGAGACGTGCCCTGCAGACTCCGGCTCGGATCCCGACCAGACTCCCAGCAGCTCCCTGGATCCCAGCACCCCTTCCCAGGGCGCTTCCCAGCCGGAGAAGAGCCCCGCGGATTCCCAGACGGACGCAGACGGGAGCGCTGGCGCCGTGGACAGCACGGTGTCCTCCTCCTCGGGGGAGCTGCCCTGCGGGGAGGAGGAGGAGCCTTCCTCCACCAGCTGTCCCGAGAGCCTTTCCCTCCAGGATGAAGCCAGGGAAAGCCTTTCCCTCCGGGATGAGGCCCGGGGAAGCCTGAATGTGGGAGGCAGGGAGCCGGAGCTCGTTCCCGAGGAGCACGCGCGTGACGTCTCCGTCATCCCTGCGGTGAGTCTGGGCTCTGGGGCATCCGAGGCACGTTTTTCCTCTTGGAGGAGCAGGGTTTTCCAAGAGGAATGGAGCAGATGTGCTTGTGGGGTATCCAGGGATCCAGGGGCAGCCACAGCTTCTCTGGGAATTCCAGCCCAGCCCCTTCCCACCCTCCCAGCCAGGAATCCCAAATTAAAGCGATTCAAGTGTCAAGCTCAGAGCCCGTTCCTGATTTAAACTCTGAGTTCATGTGAGGGCGGAGTCCTCCCTCAGCTGAGGGATCAGGGGAGCCCCCAGCATTCCAGAGCAGAATTCCAAATCCAGGAGAGACACCAGGACAAGGGACACAGCACAGCCTTTCCCATGTGGATTTGGAAAGCTGGGATTTGTTGGCTTGGAAGTTTTTCCCCCACGCAGGTGGCAGTGCAGTGTTTTGCATCATCCTCTTGGTGAAATCCATGAAAATTCCACTCGGGATAGAGTTTGAAATGAATTTTTATGCTTTCTCCAGTCTGCAATTGGTCAGAAGTGGAGGCTCTTGGGGTAAACAGAAAACATGGGAGGTCTGCTGAGGTTTTTCCAAGCTTGAATTTTTGAATTAAAATAATTCCTTTAAATCTTGACTCCAGAACAGAGGAGCAGCTTCCATAGGGCTGGAACTGTTTTGCACGAAGGAAAAAAATATCCCAGTGGGTTTTTTTTTCCTGCATGGGTGTCTCATCTCCTACATTTTCCTATGAGGATTAACCTCTGGATTGTGTTTTTCCAGGAGGAGCCAGTCAAGGAGGACCCACTGGATGCCAGGATCACCCCCATCCTTTCCGAGGAGCTCAGCTGTTCCGGCGATTCCCCGGCTGGACTGGGCATGGAAAACCCTGGCAGCCAAACCCCAAATTCCAGCGCGGCTCCGTGGACAGACCCCCCCTGTGTGCTGCAGGAAAACGGGGATCAGCAGGAAAACCAGTGGGAAGCGGGCTCAGGGAGTGGCCCTGGCCCTCCCGAGGATGGGGAAAGAATGGGAGGCGCTGGACATTCCCTGGAAGCTGAGGATGGGAGCTGGGCCGCCGGCGCTGATCCACAGCCGGCTTCCGATTCCATGCCCTTGGAAGCAAGTCCTGGAATTGCAGAGCCTGGAGGAGCCAGTGAGGAAGGGGAGGAATTCCGAGAGCCCTCGGAGCCTTCAGAAAAAGAGGAGAGAGAGGTGGAGGAGGAGAAGGGTGAGAACGAGGAGTTGGAGGATGAAAGCTCCTTCCTGGGACCTGTGGATTTGATTTTGTCCGAGAGCAGCGATGCCGAGATGGAATGTGAGCACAGCCAGCAGAATCCAGGGAATCCGGCATCTCCAGAGGAGTCTGGGGTTCCTGAAGAGGACCACGTGCCCAGCCCCACCTCCTTGGCATCCCCCTGCCCCAACAGATCCACTCCAGCGGCATCAGATGGGACCGGGACTGACCCCGGAGGCTTTCCTGAGGAGACGTCCCCAAACCAGGAGCTCCCGGATCCCTGGGATGCTCCGGCCACCCCGGATTCGGAGACAAACGGTGCCGGAGTGGCCAGTCCAGCCGAGGTGGGGTCACCCCACAGTGACAGTGAGGAGCTGCTGTTCCCCCCTGATCCCAGCCTTGTCTCTGAGGCACAGCCCGACAGCCTTACAGACAGCCCGGGACCTGCTGGAGACACGCTCGGGAACGGCTTGGAGCGGAAAATCCGGGATCGTGCGCCCTCTGCAGAGCGGTGGGAGCCTGCTGGGAGCACGGCCCGCCCGGAGTCCCCCCGCGGGCAGGGAGTGACCCTGACCCTGTCTGCTGACTCCAGCTCCCTCTGCCTGACCTCTCCCGATGGATCCATAGATCCCTGGGCTGCTCCGGAGGATCAGCCCATGGACAGCATCCAGTCGCCATCCCAGAGTGACCTGGGAAGGAGCAGCTGCTTTTCCCAGGTGTGTGGGGATGATGCTGATCCTGACCTGAATTCCCTGGACACCGAGGAATCAAACCAAGGAGGGAGCGGGGTTTTGGTGGAAGAGCAGCACGGAAGCAGCACAGAGGAGCTGGATGGTCCCATGGGAGCAGGAGATGGCCAGGACTCCCCCTTGGACTACACAGACATAGGAGACAACTCCAGGGCTGAGGAGAGGGAGGAATTCTCCAGGGCAGAGAATTCCCCTGGGAATGACATGACAAGCATGGAAATGGAGCCAGAGCTCCCTCTCCATCACCACCACCTGGAATCCGAGCCCTCCTCCTCCATCAGGAAGGGGAACTCAGCCATAAAGGAGCTCCCCAGGCAGCAGCAGAGCTTCCCAAGCTTCCCAAGAATCCACAGAGACTCAGCTCCCGGTTCTCCCCCTGGTGCTGGAGACTCGAATCCCGGCGTTCCCGCGGTGCCGAGCCGGCGGGAGTCGGTGCTGTGCCGCCTCTGGAAGCCGTGCCGGGAAGGAGGAGCTGCACAGGTGAGCGTGGCTGCCTGGAGCCTGGATGGCTCCTTAAATCCCAGCTGTTCCCAAGAGGTGGTAAGAGCTCCCTGCTCCCCTGGGGATGTGCCAGCTGAGCCTGGGTCTGCTCCTCCTTCTCCGTGTGATCCCTGGGAAGATCCGGAGGGTGCCGAGCCGGGGTCACCTTTCCCTGAGACGCTCCCTGGGATGCTCCCTCCCACTCCAGACAGCGCCCGGTGGTCCGGGAGCTGCGGCAGCCCCGGGAGCCTCCGGGAGGAGCCCATCCCACCTGAGGATTTGGAAGGAGGCAGCATTCCCAGTCCTGCTCCCTTCCCAGCGGGGGAGTGTCTCCTGTGCGAGCCCTGGGCTGTGTGCGAGCACCACCCCAAGGGATCCCAGGCGTTCCCTGATCCCAGCGCCGAGGTGGGAGAGGGGGAAATTCCCGCTTCTCCCATCCCGGGGTCGCCGTTGGACGAGCACAGGGATCCCTTCGGAGAGAGCCGGGAGCTCAGCGACACCGAGGATATCTCTGATGCGCTCCCAAGGGAATGGCAGCTCCCAGGCCAAGCCAGACACGAGGGCTTGGCCTTTGAAGATCCATTGGAGAATTCCTTTGGTGACTCAGACCAGGAATATTTTGAGGGGAATTCACAGTCTCCGCTTCCAGTCAGGAGTTCCTGCATCATGAGATCCACGGATGCTGCGGGAACAAGGACTAACTGGGACAGCTCCTCCGGGAGCTCCGTGCCCACGGAGGAGCAGGGAGAGGACTGGGACCGGGGGATCCCCAGGGATTTTGGGCGGTTTGTGGTCACCAGGCAGTGCCAGGAGAGGATGGAACATTTCCAGCCCCCAAAGAGGCGCAGCCACCGTGCCCGGGAATCTCATTTGTTCCGGTCCCTGATGGGGGCTTGGAGGGACTTTGAGGAAATCACCCAAAACACTTTGGACATGGAATGTCTCCGCTTCCACTATAAGCTAAAACAAATCCTAAGGAATGGCAAACCGCCCTTTTCTACCTCCAAAAGCATCTTCCCAAAAGACTTCTCTCCCCGGGATGCCCCCATCCCGCTGTCCCCACGGAGCAGGAGCCCCCTGCAGGTGACCATTCCACCCTCGGACGCGTGGCCGGGCGAGCTGCGCTCCCGGCGGCACGGCTGGCACGGGGACACGTGGGATACCAGGAGAGCCAGATCCCGGGCCAGGAGCCGGGATCACAGGGCTCCCTTCCACCTCGGGAAGCTCAGATACGACCACGAGCCGCCGGCCTCGCGGGGCAGCATCGCCCTCATCCTGGACGAGTATTCCGAGTTCCAGAGGGTGGTGCTGAGCAGGGCCGAGGCCGGGGGCGAGGGCCCGGCGCAGGGAGAGGCCGGGAACGCGCGGCTCGGGATGGGCCAGCCCGGCAGGACGGGGGCGTTCCAGGGGGTGGCGTTCCAGGGGATGATCACGGAGCTGCGCGGGGCCCTGCGCTCCCACCTGCGGCGCGTGGCCGCCGCCGGACAGCCCGGAATGTTCTACCTGCTGGAGACGGGAAAGGAGCCGTTCTTCGACAGGGTGAAGGTGGGAGGCGTTCCTGGATTGGGATGGATTGGGATGGGCGGCTCCAGGGGGAGCGCTGAGGGTGGCGGGCACAGGGAAGTGTGGGCAACCTCACGGGGTGGTTTGGTTTCCTTAGGCCAGGAGCCACCTCGGCTCCCAGCACCAGAAATTGGAATCACCGGCACTGAGGTTGGACAGGAGCCTTGGGATTGGGTCATTGGAGAATCATGGAATGGTTTGGGTGGGAAGGGATTAAAGGTCATCAGTTCCATCCCCATGGCAGGGACACCTTCCAGTGTCCCAGGGTGCTCCAAGCCTTGTCCAGCCTGGCCTTGGACACTTGCAGGGATTCAGGGGCAGCCACCGCTTCTCTGGGAGTTCTATCCCAGCACCTCCCCACCTTCCCATGCAGGAATTCCTTCCCAATATCCCACCTATCCCTGCCCTCTGGTTTAGTTTGAAGTCCAACCATTCCCAGCACTGCCAAGGCCACCACCGCCCATGTCCCCAAGTGCCACATCCATGTGGCTTTTAAATCCCTTCAGGGCTGGGGACTCCATTCTCCTTCCTCTGAGGAAAACATTCCCCGTCCAGACCTCACTGGTTTCTGTTCCAGGCCGTGCTGAAGGCAGAGGGGTTTGTGAGGACAGAACCCCCGAGCTTCTGCGGAGCCCAGCGCCGGGACAGCGAGCGGCTGCTGGTCATCGTCAGGAACGAGGACATCTCCTCCCACATCCACACTGTAAGGCCTCAATCCCTTTTCCTTCTCTCAGCACTCTTCTTTCATCCCAGGATCCATTAGAAAAGCTGGAGCAGCCCAGCTCAAAGGAATGAGGTTGGGCTTCTCTTGTCCAGCCACACCTCGACTTGCCCATTCCAGGGAATATTTCATCCCCGTATCCCTGTTCAGCTCTGGGGTTGGGATGTGGAGACAGGAATGTTGGGCTGGGCTCCGTGGATGTGGGGTGGCCCCAAACGCCCTGTGCCCGAGCAGGTGCCGTCCCTGCTGGAGCTGAAGCGCTGTCCCCGCGTGGTGTTCGCCGGAGTGGACGATCCCGAGGATGTGACAGCTGACACATTCCAGGAGCTGTTCCAGGCCGGGGGCTTCGTGGTGTCTGATGAGGAGCTGTTGGAAAGGATCACTCTGGGTGAGTCTCGGGGTGTTTGCTGACACATTCCCAGATCTTTCCATGGGTTCTGCTGGGAATTCTTGCCCTCTCTCTAGATTTGGATCTCATGGGGATGGAGGGTCCAGCTCAGGGGTCCCCAGAACATCCCAGTGCAGTGGAAAATTGTTCTCCTAGTTCAGCCTGGAGAGTCATGGAATGGTTTGGCTTGGAAGGGACCTTAAGGATTATCCAGTTCCATGGGCAGGGACACCTCCCACTGTCTAAGGCTGCTCCAAGGCCTCTCCAGCCTGGCCTGGGACACTCCCAGGGATCCAGGGGCAGCCACAGCTTTTCTGGGAGGAATTTCTTCCCCATATGCAGTGGGAAAAGGAGGAGAATTTGCTGCTGCCTTCAGCTCCTCAGTGGGAAGTGACAGAGGAAGCTGAGCCACCTCCTCTGGGAGAGGCACAAAGGGACACGAGGTGACAGGGACAAGCTGCACTTGTCCTTCCAGATACCAGGGAGAGACATTCACCTCATGACACGATCCCAGTTTCCCATCCTGGGAAGTTTGAGTCTCCATCTCTGGAGAGACTCAAGGCTCCCCTGGACAAAGCCCTGAGCACCCTCAGGTGGCCCCACTTGGAGCAGGGCTCGGCCCAGAGACCCCCAGGTCGTGTTCCCACTTAGCCCTGGCTCTCGTGTCCCCTCAGGCCAGCTGAAGGAGGTGGTGAAGGTGCTGGAGCAGCTGAGCAGGAACGGGAGGTGGAAGTGGCTCCTTCACCACAGGGAGAGCAAGAAGCTCAGAGGAGACCTCAGGTAACGGCTCTGCCTGGGAAATTTGGGATATTTGGGATGGTGCAGCAGGACTGGGGACCTGGAGAGCATCAGATGGCCTGGAACGTTGTGCTGGAGGTGATCCTGGATGAGGCAGAGCTCTGGCAGCTCTCCCTGCTCCCTGCTGGGCTTCCATCAGGCACTTCCCTCTCTCCTTGGCAGAGATGCCCTCAGGGAGCATTGCAGGCTCCTGGAAAGGCACAGATTTCCCTTGAGGAGCTGCACATTCCCAAAACTCCAAACTTCCCTCCCTTCCCTCCAGCTCATCCCAACTGCTGACACAGCCCTGGGAGCTCAGGGCACCTTTCTGAGGCTCTGCCCCCTCTTGCTGTTTTTTTCTGCCCCATCACATCTGGGATTTGGGGAGGGATGAGGAGCCCTGAGCTGGTGATGGAGAGAAGGAATCTCCATCCAGTTCCCACCATGGATGATGGAGCTGTTCCATGGCTCTCCCTGGGATAGGGAGAGAATGGGATGGCTGAAGGGGGAAAACTCCTGGGTTGGGATAAAGACAATTTAATAGGGAAAGGAAAAGCTGGGCATTCAGGCAAACCCCAGGGATTCATCCCCACTTCCCATCACAAGCAGCTGTCCAGCCATCCCCAGGAAAGCCGGGCTCCATCAGGACTTGGGAACACAAACCCCACCTCTCCCAACATCCCCTCTTCCTTCTCCTCCTCCCAGCTTTATATCCTGAGCAGGATCCCAGGGTCTGGAATATCCCTTGGACCTGTGCTGGCCTTGTGGGGTGAGCGAGGAGCAGCCTTGGCTTTTCCAAACCCTGCCCAGCAACACCAAAACATATCCCTGAGTTATCCACAGCTCCCGGCACAAATCCCAAACAGCCCCACAGAGGTGGGAACGAACCAATGATGAGCCAATCCCAGGGAAAAGCAGCACAGCCAGCCCTGGAGCAGGAGGCAGTTTGTCACTTCTGATCCACGTGGAGACAGCAGGGCAGCAAAAATCACCCACGGGGCTGGAAAAAACACCTGGAAGGGCAGCAAAAATCACCCACGGGGCTGGAAAAAACACCTGCAGGGGCAAATCCCATCCTCGCTGCTCATTCCCTGGGAAGGGGTGGAGTGGGATGAAGCCCCTGAGCCCTCCCCTGCCCGTGTCCCCGCAGGGCCGACGCGGATTCCCGGAGGAAGCGGCTGCTCCTGAGGTGGTGCCAGGGGGCGGAGCTGCTGGAGCCGCTGCCTTTCCACGGCTGCGACTCGGCGGCGGCTCCCGAATCGCGGCGGGTGCAGTGCCTGCTGCAGCTGCAGGTGCAGCACATCCGCGCCAGGTTCGCCGTGTATCTCACAGGTACAGGAGCCCCAAAGCCCTCCAGGGCTGAGACTGCCCTGCAGAGGGATGGAGGAGGGATAAAGAATCCCTGTTTTCCCGCCATTCCGGCGGGAATCGCTTATTGGAGGTGTGGGTCGGGTGGGAGTGGTGAAAAGCAAACGGGTTTTGGGAGGTTGCTGAATTCCAGCGGGTTTGGAGCTGGGGGTGGCTCCAGTTCTGGCCTCACTGGGCTGAGGCTGTTGGCAAAGCACCAGAGCAATTGGGGTGGGATTTAGGGATGTTTCCCCCAGGTTTAGGAACAGCCTCGTTTGTTTGAATTAATGCTCCTGCTGCTCCTCCCCTTGCAGAAAATTCCAGCAGCAGCAGCAGGGAGATCCTGGAAAGCAAAGGAATTCTTGTGGCTGACATCACCACCTTCCTCCAGACAGTGCAGAAAGTGGCTGCTCCCTTCAGAAGAAGCTACTGGTAAGGAGGGAAAGCCTGGGATTGATCCCAGAAAGCTGGGAGCAGCTCCTGGGTTGTCTGTGGGATGGGCAGCAGAGGGCTGGGATCATCCCAAAGTGCTGGATATGGGATCTGCCAGCACTCAGGGCTGCTCCTGCAGCTGTATCCAGGAGGGGCACGCTTGGCACCGCTGGAAAATGGGAAGAACTGCAGGCCTGGCCCTGGCCAGAGGGAGCAGGGCACTGACCTGGGCCACGTCTCTTGCAGGTGACAGAGAAGCCACGAGGACACTGCTCCTCCCCAGGCCCTGTGGCAGCAGTTTGGGCATTCCAGTCCAATGGGGGACATCCCCACCATCCATCCCAGTGGATCCTGGATTCTGCTGGGGGTGGGGGAAGGTCGGTTTTAGCTCTGTACATAACTCTTATTTAAATGTGGGAAACGCAAATCCTTGGGGATTCATTCCCTGCCACCCAGTCCCACGTAGGAAAGGTTCTTCTAACGGTACAGGTAAATTATTGGAGTGGGTTTAGTGCAGCTGCCCTTGGAGCAGGCAAAGGAATTTCCCAAAGTTTACTTGAAGATGAGGAAGGAGAATAAATCGTTCTCCCCGTGGTCGTTGCTGTTCAGGCCCTGCTGGGCCCACACTACATTTCAGCTCAGCCCCGCTGCCTCCTGGTGCATTCCAGCACGTGGAATTCCTGTAAATAGCGGGAAGCCGGGATGCAGAACAGAATAAGCTCTTATTTATGGGGGCCGGGTGGAAGCGCCGCATCCGAGCCCCGTTCCCGGCCCGGGGGAGTCCTTTTAGTTCCTTTTTAAACCCAAACTGCGAGGCCGTTCTGTACAGGATGACTTTGTAAAGAGTTTGATTAATAAAACCTCAAAAAAATGCAAGTTTCACACAGCTCTGCTTTGTGGAGAAGGGATCCCACTCAGCGTCCAGCCTTTTCCGACAGAAAAAGGGAGGGCAGGGCTTTGGGAATCAGCAAGGAAGGAGCAAGACCATGGTGGGTGCCTGGAGGATGGATCCCATCCTGCTTCCCTGCAGGAAGGATGGAATGACCAGGTAGGGATAATGGGGTCCGTTAAGGGGGGGATTTCTATTCCCCCTGCTCTGGGCCTCTCGTGCTTTGTGGGCCCTGCACAGGGGAACCTCCCCAGCCCCGCTCTGGGGAAGGCCCAAAAGCCCCGGGCGGGCTCAGCTCAGCTCTGGGGCTGTGAAAGGATCAAAGTGCAGCTCCTGTGTGGGAGCAGCCCCGGCTCAGGGAGCCCCTGAGCCAGCCCAGGGAGCTGCTGCTCCAAGGCTTTTCCTCAGTTTTCCTGGCGCTCGGCCTCGCTGTGTCCGCCCCACGCCAGCCGGGGAGTCGGGAAGGATCGCTCCGGGTTGGAACATCTCACACTCAGCACGGAGGAGCCTGAAGCAGGAATTGTTTGTTGCTGCTCCCAGCTGTGGCACTGGGGTGGCTGCAGGGAACAGGGGTTGTGCCACAGCACAGCCGAGCCACAGCAGCACAGCCTGGGAAGAACCACCACGGAACCAGGACACGTTTTCCAGCAGGAAACGTTTTCCAGCAGGAAACGCTCCCGTCTCACCCCCGGCAGGCAGAGATCCTGCAGGATCTCGGCCCGGAGCTGCTGCTCCCAGCAGTGAAGTGAATCAGACCAGAGGCCAGGACTGGTTTCCAGAATTTGGCTTTACTTCGCAGTACAGAAATCATTTGGAGCCTTCAGGAGACACGAGAAGCACAGGCTCTGTCATGCCGATACCGCAGCGCCGTTTGGTCCATCCGAGAAGCCACCGGGGACAGAAAATACTTCCACATCTTGCCTGCTCTGTAATTTGTTCTCTCAATTTTATTAAGATTAAAACACAAAGGAGCCTTAGGCACAGCTGTGTCCCAACCGATGTAAACAGGTTTAGAAGCTTAAGTGGAGGTTAAGTTCTGTGCCCAGAACGAAGCCAACATTTGCTGCTACAATAGGTGTGGGCTTTGTCCATGATACAACTTTGCCACAGAGTTAAGATTGATGGGAGAGACTTTAGGGATGCTGTCCACAATAATGGAGTGCTCAGTTTCTATTTTCCTTGATATCAGGTTTGAGTGACATCAGCGTCACATCTACGAGCTCACCAGAAGCACAGGATTGTGAAGGATGTTTTACAAATGATTAAAAAGACAAGGTAAGACACAGCTGTCAATGAGTTATTTCAAATCTGCACCCACGTCTACGTCTGCAAAAATAATAATAATAAGTTCAGTCTGCCTTTTGCTTACGAGGTTAGTCAGGAAATCAGTCAGGAATTTGCCAGATTCTGGACAGCAGCCCTACTAGAATGAAATAATTAACACATGATATCCAAAAAGGGAACATTACCAGTGCAGTACTCTTCAATCTCTCAGAGATGGGATTACAAAAGCAGGCCTTACAATATTGAATTTCGTACAGTGTTCATTAAGTTCCTTATATACTCTTATTAGCCGATTTAAACTCCTCCTAATTAGAGACTCTCATTACTGCTGCTCCTCCTCCCCGTAGATGTCGTTTTTCTTGCGTTTCATCTCCTCGAAGTCGAACTCTGACCCCATCATCCTCTTATAAATATCTTTGATGTCGTCGCACGTCGTCTCGAAGTGGGTGGTGGCGTCGTAGGTGCGCGAGATGAAGATCTGGAAGCAGAAGCAGCGTTGGAGCCCCGAGCTGGAGCCTCTCCCCTCCCAGCCCGGCTCAGCCCTCACTCACCTGGCTCTCGGTGCCCAGGTCAGTCGGTGCAAACAGGTCACTGATGCTCACAAACCTGGAGAAGGGAAAAGGAAGGTTCGGGATGGTTTTGGAGCGGGACCGTTCGGTGCGAGGGCGCGGCTCGAAGCGCTGAGGAATCCCTTTGGACAGCTCTTGGCAGCCAAAGGGCCGCAGAGCTGCCAGCAGAGAGGGACAGGGGCGGGCTGAGGACTCACTTCTGCTCGATGGGCTCCAAGAGGTCCAAGGCCGGCTTGATCTCCTTCTCCGGCTCCGCGGTCTCCACGGTGGTGCTGGCGATGGCGATGTACTTGCCCTGCGCCGCCACGTTGTGGGCAGAGGAGATCATGCACACGTAGATATCTGGGGGGACAGGCACAGCTGCATCCCAAACCTCCTCCAGCCTCATCCAACACCTCCTCCCGCTGCCCTGACACCTGGCACCCCCTGGATTGTTTGGAGAACCTGGAACGAGTCCCATCCTTCCCCTCTCTGCCCTCGTCTCCTGCTTGAGATCTCCGGAGTTCTGTTTCCCACGGCTCTGATGGTTCCAGTGGGATTCCCAGTGCTCTGTTGCAGGCTGAGGCAGCACCTCCCCTCCTGCACGCTGCCCTCAGCCCCTCCAGACACCCCCACCCACCTCTCCCACCCTGGGGAACTTCCTGCAGCAGGTTCCTCACCAGGCTCCTCCCACCTCCCCCAACACTGCTCTGAACCGAAGCTCAGCTTTGCCCGGCCAAGGCCACAAAGTGTCCATTTCCCTGCGTGCTCCACACCTCAGGCACGGAGAGGCCGGGAAAGGAGCGCCCTGCCCTGCCTCAGCCCGGGCGGCGAGAGCGGCTCTGCACACACCTGATTTCCGGTTGACCTGGTTCTGTGGAATGATGATCTGGCAGGAGTTGGCATCGTTTGTGTTCTTGATGGGGTGGCTCAGGATGCAGATTACCCGGATCACCTGGCCCACCTTGGTCACACGGTCTGACACGTAGCTGGGGTCGCAGATGAGCTGTTTGCAGCGAGCGACCTGAGCACAAACGGGGAAGAATCGCCCAGTTCGCATCAAAAATCGTTTTTCCAGTAATAACTCAGTATTTGATCACTCTGAAGCCTGCAGGCTGCTCACACTTGGGCACATCAGTCTCTAGCACGGATTAGCACCTCTGCTCCCGGCCAGGACACGTCACTGCCACCCCGAGGGCCACGTTACCCCAGCAGCCGGTGCTCAGCTGTGCCCTGAGTGCCGCTCCAGCCAGGAGCACACGCAGAGCTCCCAAGCAGCTGCAGCATTCCCAGTTTTCTCCACCGGCTGCAGGAGACGCTGCGGGAAGGCCACGTGCCGGCTGTCAGAGCAGCTAAAAATGCCAAGGGCAGAGCTGGTTCCAGGTTAGACACAAGGAACAGCTCCCTTCCAGCTCAGCCAGCCTCATTTATTCGCTGCCAGCCCACGGAGACTTCAGCCCAACTCCTGGAGCAGGGATGCTGAGGACTCCAGCCAGCAGGACACTGTGTGTTCAGCGAGCTGGCACAGGCACAACAGCCCCAGCCCAGCAGGCTTGGTCCTTAGGCTTAAAAACAGATTTTATTTGTTCTGATCAAACCCCAAAAAGCTGAGCTGTGAGGGGCAGAGGTGGGGTGGGGAGCAGGGAAGGATGGGAAGGTTCCATACCTCCCCCTCGGACTTGACGCCGACCACTTTGCCGTTCTCTATGACGATCTCCTCGATGGGCTTGTTGAGCATGTAGGTGCCTCCATAGATTGCACTGAGCCTGCAACAGGAAAAGCCCCTCAGCACCTCCACGGCTGGATCTGAACAGCCCTTCCAGCCCAGGGCTCTGTCCCACTTGGAAAATCCCCACCTCACACTTAAACCTCCTCAAAATCCTCTGCTGGAACACAAGGGGTAAACACTCTGTGACAGGATCTGCGAGCAAATCCAGAGGTCAACACGCCCACAAAGAAGGAATCTCACATGGAGGAATCACCTCTTAATTAGGAAGGAAGAGAACCACTAAGGACCACAGCATTTTTCTGCAGCATCACATTTGGGAAGATCAAGCACTGTCTCCACACATCCCAACATCCCCACATCCAACTCCACACGCCACTGGAGGAAATGCGGAGTGAAAGCCAAGTGCTCACCTTGCAAATCCCTGGGGCAGCTCTCCAAGGCCATAGAGGGGGTACAGGTAGGGGCTTTTCCCGTATCGAGCCAGTGACTCGCTGTACAGCTTAATCCTGTTGATTGTTTCTTGGCAGGGTTGATCTAGATAGCTGGGAAGGACAGTGACACCATTTGGGATGTTTCCCAATCCAAGACTTCCAGCAGAATACTCTGGAAAGCAAAACACTGACTTCCCATGAAGTTTCCTTCCCCACCCTCCAGCTGCTCCTGGCAGGTTTTCCCTGGGAGTTCCCTTTTAGGAGCACTCAGTGGCACGAGTTTACTCGGGAACCCCCAAAGTTTAAATGATCCATCAGCTCCAAGAAATCCCAGGATTTGGGGGAGCAGTTGACCCCCACTTACTCGTCAGTCCTGTAGAGAGCGAGGGCATGGCCTGTGAAGTCAATGACATCCTGGCCCAGGTCAAACTTCTTGTAGACATCCCTCATGGTGGTTTTCTTGGGATCCACGCCCTCGAAGGTCCGCGGATCGTTCTCGTCGAAGTTGGCCACGTACACCAGGAATTTCCTGAACCGGCGCTTCTCGAACAAACCCATTAAACCTAAAGCCAAGGTTTGGTGAGATCTCAGCAGAACCTGGGGTTGGTCAGAGCTCAACAGATCCTCAGTGGCTTCTGTGGCTTTTCCACAGCCACAGAGTGGTAAGAACCACTCAGTGGTCAAGCATGGAATGGTTTGGGTGGGAAGGGACCTTAAAGGTCATCGGTTCCAACCCTGCCATGGGCAGGGACTCCTTCCACTACCCCAGGCTGCTCCAAGCCCTGTCCAACACTTCCAGGGATCCAGGGGCAGCCCCAGCTTCTCTGGGAATTCCATCCCAGCGCCTCCTCACCTAGGAACTCCTTCCCAGTATCCCATCTAACCCCGCCCTCCACCTGAAGGCCATTCCCCTTTGTCCCGTCCCTCAAACCCCGAGCACAAGGCTGGACAAGGCACCATTTCTGCCCCTGAATTCTCCACTAATTGCAGAAGCAAGACTGGACTTGCTGAAACTCGAGGGCAGAGGCAGCACCTCCTGCTCCTGCCAGGATGAGTCTCTTGCACACCACACAGGAGAGGTGGCCACACTGGAGGAATGGCTGATTCTTTCAGGAATCTCTGCCATGAGGAAGGCTCAAACCTACAGATCTGGGGCCGTAACTGCAGGAGTCACTTCATCAGAGGACTTTTCAGAGGTGCTGCTGAACACACCCCCCTGGAATGCCCTCGAGATCCTACTGGATTTCACCACACTATTATTAGTTTTATTTGAAGAGTGAAATTTAAGTAGGCAACAATTAAGGTCTGAGGTGCCACACATCAGAATTAGTCATTCCAATTTGCCTGCAATGTTTTTCACACACAATTCCAACAAGGACCCACATTAAATATTTATGGCAGAGCAATGTAACCTCTTGAGGAAGGAAAATACTGCCAGGTTCTCACCAGACTCTCACAGAACAGGCAGCTTGGAAGCTCCAAGAAAACAGGGCTCAGCAAGCCCGAGGCTCACACTGCAAGTGCTGTTTGAAGTCAAGGAGATGCAGGAGAAGCCTGAGGGTGCTCCTTAACACATGAGCAGCATCAAGAGTATCCCAAGATGTGGAGTTTGCCTCTGTTTAGAGGATTCAGAGGGAACAAATAAGGTGCAGCTACTCACTGGAGGCCAAAGCTTCTGCCTCGGTGGAAGGAACTTTGTAGATCTTTCCTCCCTTGTAGACGAAGCTGCCCTCGATCACCTTGAAGTCCAAGTAACGAGTGACTTCTGTGTAGAGCAGCATCTTTACCAACTGACCTGGAAGGGGTTTGGCACAGTCAAACAGGGACACAGCAGCTCCCAAGGCAGCTCTTCTGACACGACAAACCCACGCCCAGCAGCACCACGTTCAATTCCCACGGGCAAGCTGGCACTAAAGCAACTAAAGCAACCAAGCCCTGGCTGGGATCTATCAGTTCTTCCACTGCAGCAGCCCTGAGCCAGGCACTGCACAATCCATCCATCCCCTCGTGCTCCAGGATGAGATTCCAGCAGCCACTGCCTGGGGAGCTGCCCTGCACTGGTAACCACTTCACTGACTGGGGGTTGGACTAGAGCAGGCCAGCACTGGAGTACATGGATTCAAGGATGAGGATTTGTAAGGAATGACAGTGTCTGTCCCATTCCAGCAGCCAGCACTGGCCCAGGCTGAGCTTACAAGGAGTATGTGGGAGCTCAGGATCACTCACCATTAGCCATAAGGAATTTTGGAATGAGGTCCACGTTCCAGTCTCTTCCCCGCCCCATAGATTCTGGTGGAGTTCCCGGGAGATTAAACCTTTTGTAGAGCTTTGGAGAGAGAATACAGAACCTCTTATAGCCCAGGAAATCTGTCTGGGTGTCATTTCTCCCACACATGTACACACTTTCCACCCCCACAGCTCCAGGCTGAACACAAGCTCTTCAGAGCCAGCTTCTGGCTGGAGTTTTAGCTCCTATTTGAGTTTGGAACACACAAACACATCCAGTGAATTGTTACAGTAAGAACCAGCAGTGTAATTCTGCTCATCCAGGCTTTCTCTTTCCAAGGCTTGGGAATTTATGAACCTGATGAACTGTTTAATGTGACATTTCTTAGTCAAATTTACAATTTAGCTGGAGAGCTTTAACATCCAGCTGTAACAGCTCTGGAACGCTCCGTGCTCGGATCCCAGCTGGGAATTACAGCAAACAAGTGCTCTCCACCTACAGTGCCTCCCCCACTGTTACCTGCTGAGGAAGTGCCATAAAACTTCCTTTTCTCACAGGAAACCCTTGGAGTAATTAATCTGAGCCCACCCCAAGGCTAACTGGGAGTAAATCCCCTTTATGTGCCCGGGAAGGACACGCTGGATGGGTCTCACTCTGTACTCACATCTTCCAGGGGTGTAATGGATGCACTTTCCCCTCCATAGTAAGAGTTACGATCCATGTGAAGGACTTTCTTTCCATTCACTGACATAATCCCAGAGAGGATGCATTCCTGCAGGAAGGAAAGGATGCAAGGGACAGGTCAGCTGCACTGGAGCCTCCTCCTTCCCGTTTTTCCTAAGGAAGAGCATGTTCAGACAGCTCCATTTGCAGGTGCCTGCACAGCCCTCTGCAAACAAGCACAGCAGTTGCCTCATTCCACAATTCAGGCACCTCTTGGAGTCAAATTAACCCCTTAATAAATGGACTGTCTGCTCTGGGCAAGCCAGCCAAGGGGTTAGAGCTACACAACCACCACCTATCGTGGCTTCCCAGAGGAATTTTTTGGGAATTCCATGCATTTGAGCCAAAGGAAAATCTGTTCTCCTAAGCCATCAGCTATCAGTTTAAGGATGTCCACAGAGAGGCAGCAGGAGCATGAAATCTTACCTGGACTTCAACCAGCCTCCTCAGAACCTCAATTATTAATATTTACCACACTGGGACACTCAGGATTATCAACAGCTTCTCTCAAAGGGCGGCATAAAGAATAAATGAAGGTGCTTTATCACCTCAGCTTTGCTTTCCTGGCTCTGTCCCCACTGAGGCTCCCTGGAGCAGCAGATCAGAGCAGCACCAAGAGGCTGAGTCTCACCACAGAGCACACACAGGCTGCAGAACCAGCTCAAGGCTTGCACAACTAAATCCCCATTAAAACACAACTTTGCACCAGCTCTGGCATTCCCCAGCCAAAGAGCTTAACAAAAACCTGAATATTTGTGTGCTCAGGACAGCTTATCTTGGAGGTTTTGCTGATCTTGCTCTGCCTCAGCTCCCTCCAGCAGCAGAATTATGGCTACAACTGAGCTCTCATTCAGCATCACGATCTCACTGGTAGGTCCTGGCCACACCTCACACTATGGGTGGGGCTTGGAGCAGCCTGGTCCAGTGGAAGGGGTCCCAACTATGGCAGGATGGGTTTTAAGCTCCAAGCCAAACCATTCCATGATGCTGTGATTACCTTTCATTCAGTTTGCAAACCCCCATCCAGCTGCTGGCAGAGCCACCAGCGCACATGTGCTGGCCCAGGAGTGACAGGACTCATCCAGGCAGCCCGGCCCTCCTGCAGAGATCTGTGTCTCCATGGATCCTTCCTGTTTACTCCACCGGCACCTCAGGCAGGGCTCTCCTCCTGTGTCACTTCCCCCTCCCGTGGAGGGCAGGTTTATTTGCAACTCGAAACTGACCGGAGCAGCTGTCAGTCAGGAAAACCACAATCATCAGGAGATTCCCACTGAGGATTGTTTGTGTAAATCCTGACTCCAGTCCATCCTCGGTGTAAAGGAAGCTGTAAAATCAACTTCCCCAGCTAAGGCAGCTCTCAGGGACTGTTTTGTTCTGCAGATCAGACATCTGTAGGTGCAGGGATGGTTGGCAGGGATCGCCAGCTGAGGATTTGCTCTGCTGGTGCTTCCAGGTGGCAATGGAAAAACCTTCTCCGTTGGGACAGCAGGGCACTGCTGGCCAGTCTGTCACCCACCAGGACGGCACCAAAATCCAGCCAAGGACCTGAGGAGCAAAGCTGGAGCTGCCTCAAGCACAGCAAGGACGCTCTGAATTCAATCCCCGAAGTCATGGACGATTTCCAGCACGGTGCCCACAAGGCTTCATGATCACCACGTGGACTTTGAGTACTGAGCCACAGTGCTTCCCACAAAAGCTCTCCACGATCCACAGCTGCTCCTTCCAGCACTGCACCATCCTTCCAAGGATCCTACAAGGTTCTACCTCTTTCCACACAGGATGGAGCAAGCAGAGAGCCTCCCAGCAGTCACGGCTGCACCAAACCCTGTGTGAACTCACTACTCAGGGCCTACAACACTGAGTCCTCACAGGACTGGAAGTGGCTGCAGAGTGTCAGCTCCAGCATTAATGATTAACCACACCCAAGGTGGGACTGTCCCACCAAGGGCATCATCACCAACCAGTTACATTCACAGAGCTCTGTGGTTCGACTCCTGTGATTTTTACCCCCTGGAACATTTCCCAGAACCCTGGCTCGCCAGCTCGGCCAGATGGTGGCACAGGACTGCAAAGTGTCCACACTGGAGCTGAGCCACAAGAAAGCCAACCAGGATTTCACAACTAAGTATCAAAAGCAGGGATGGAGCTCCAGTAAAAGCTGCACAAGCTACATCCACGGGTCTGGATGTCAGCTGATTCCCCTCACCCATTCAACTTCAAAGCATTCCTTGCTCTGTCTTCCCAGAAGAGTGAGTGTGCATCCCTTCCCCAGGTCACCTGCCCAAATTACCAGCATCCCTTGGAGCGAATCTGGGCACCAGCAGAAGATGTAAGAGGCCCCAAGTGCCTCTTCAGTCTTCTGTCACACCCATTAAACACCGCTGTGGGCACCGAGGTGGAGCTATTACACTGCTATTTAACCCCAGGCTCAATGAACACGTCCCTGCCATCCCAGGCACTGAAATCCTGCACAGGCCTTTCAGGCCACTGCCCTCTGCAGCCATGATGGCCATAAAGCACACGGGGCTGCACAATGCATTTATCCTCCCAGCTCAGCAATTCCTTTGGATGCTGCGCTGGCTGCAGCCGCTGGGCCACGACCAGGAACTGCTGCTTGTGTGACGGTGTCATTTGGGTCAGGGAGTGAGGAAAACAAACAGCCTGTGCTGATAAGGGCAGAGCTGGGACGAGTTTAAAGTGCAAATAAAAAGGGGAAGCGTCAGAGTTAAAATCTGTGCATTTTTTGCTGTTGTATAAACGTGGCCAGCGGCGAACAGGAACAGGGAGCAGCTGCTGACGGCAGCACCAGGACACAGCAGGGAGAGCTCCGGGTGTCCAGCCGGGATCCAGCAGAGCCCTCATGCAAATTGCAGTCACGCTGCTGCTACTACAACCCACTGCCTCAGCCAGTTCAGGTTACGAGGCTCCCAGGGGCTCATTGTGCTGCTGAATGAATGACAGAGCAAGTCTGAGCGCGATCGATGTCGGCCGCTGCAAATGGCCCGAGAAGCGGGGAGAGACCAGCACAGGGAGACAGCACGTCCTGCGTGAATCCAGCAGGATGAAAGTAAGGGGTAACTTGGAGGTGCTGGTGTTTCCACACTCGCTGAACACCATCGGCTCTTCGCCGGTCGTGACCAGACCTCGTGCACGCAGAGGCCTTGAGGAAAGGAGGGAAGCGAGGAGGCTTCCATGGCCTCTCTCCAAGTAGGGCGGCAGTTCAGGGCGGCTCAGACAGCGGACGGAGACTCCTCGCGCCGGCGCCGCTCCTGTAGCGGCGCCGAGGGGAGGACTGGGCACGGAGCACTGAGCGAAATCCCCTCGGCTGCGGGAGCGGGCGCTGGCACCGCCAGGCTCTTTCCTGGAAAGGCAGGGCCCTGCTGCGGCCAGCGAGAGCCACACAACGGCTGGGCTTGGGAGGGACCGCCGGAGATCCAGGTCCAACCCCTGCCTCTCAGGGTCACCTGGAGCAGGGGACACAGGCAATTCCAGCCCTCAGCGCCCGAGCCAAGGCTCTGCTCACCCTCCCACCGGCAGGAACAACTCCTCACTGCACTGGAACTACCCCTCTGCTGGCACAGGGATGCTCCACTTGTCCCTCTGAGGCCCCTCAGGCAGTGAGGCCTGGATCACTAAATGTATCCCGACCCAAGGAGTGTGGCTCCTCTGCTCCCACAGAAAGTGAATCTGTATCTTTGTGATGGATTTAAATAGCAGCTGGCAGGTAAGAAGCTTAGTTCAGCCTGCAAAGAGTGAAACCTCAGCAGGAACAGAGCATTCACCTACAGGGGCTGAACTGAAGGGTTTAATTACCCCAAAAGTCACAGAAAATAACTTGGTAGAAGCACAGAGGGCAGATAACGGAGCCTGTGACCCGGCACAACATCCCACCCCTCAATAACCCAGTGAGGAAGCTCCAATCCACTCCCACTCCGGAGAGGTGGAAATTACAGCGAACTGAGAAGAGACGAGTGAAAATACAACCAGGAGCAGCTCTCCAGTCTGTGATCACCAGATTAAAAACGAGTTTGTGCAGCAGGTCTGCGGGATCCCTAATCTGCAACACACGACAAGCCTGAACCAAAGACCTTAAAGCTATTAATGCTCTGGCAACCTGGAGAAGCCATTCCCACCAGGAAAGAGGCAGCTGGAAGATCTACCAGCCCTCATGCAGCCATTCCCACCAGGGCCTTGCAAACACCTGCCCTCAGCACACGAGCCCAGCACTTCACTCTGACCCATGCAGGAGGGAGCAGGAGGAGCCATGGAGCTCATTACACCTGGTGGAAGTTTGAGGGGCTGTATCAGCAGTAATTCAGGATTATTTTTCCCCACAGAGCTCAGACACATCTCTATGAGCTGGCACTGCCATGGGGTCCGTGATTAGCACACAGAAGGGAAAAGCTGAAATAGTTTGAGTGCCAGTAATCCCAGTCCTAAAGCTGCCTTAGTCCTTCATTACTGGTTGAGGAAGAGATTAACACCTGAAATATTCATGTTGCACTTCCAGATCCATCCCAGTGGAATTTACACGTGCACTCAGGGAGCAGTGGCCCCACAGACCCAACCAGAACGACCACCACAATGGGTGTTTTTGTGCTCTTTTACGAAGCCTCCAACAACTCATTCTTCCTCTTTGGCAAGAGGAAAAAAATCCCTCCAAATCAGCAGCAGAAGCTCAACCTCCAACCTCCAAGAGGGGCCTGATGGGGCTCCAGCAGCAGAGTCCACCTGTGCCAGGAGCAGCTGGAAGGAGAGGGTGGCTGCAAACATCTCCAGACCTTCCGTGACAGCTCCTCTGCAAATGGAAAGCAACAACCGCACGTGGTTTCAGTTCCCTTTCCTCAGGAAGCCCGGCTGTGCCAGCACTGGTACCAAAGCTGGAGGAGCAACCTTCAAGCTTCATCTGAAGAGTCCTTCAGCGCAGCCTGAGCCAGCTCCGCTCCAACACCACTCCCCAGCCACAGCGGCTGAGCCAACACCGGGAATCTTAGGAAGGCTGCACCAGGACCTCTGCTTTCCATTCTTTTCCACATGAGCTGCTCAAGACAAGTCGAAGTCCACCCTAATTGGTATTTCAGAGGGGAAGCCAGCACCACACCAGAAGCAAAATACGAGCTCCTGGATATTCCCAGGCTCTGGAGTCTGGTCAGCACACCTTCAAATACGACCCTAATTTATTCCTTTTAACTGAACTGCTGCTCATTAGCAGGAGCTTGTCTTAAAAGTGATTTCACAAGAGGCCTTTTGTCAAATTTACACTGGCATTTGTCAGTTTGAGATTAAGCCCCCGTGTTCACCAACTGGATACCCCGTGCTCACACTAAAGCATAAATTAACATTTTAATGGAGCTCGGATCTATTGGAGGCCCCTTCACTACAAGCTCATTATATTTCACCTCCCCAAAAGTCCCTTTCCCTGCTTTCCTGAGCCAGGGGCAGGCTTTAGGAGAGACTCCAGCTTTCCCTATCAAAGGGAAGAAGCTTTTTCTTCCTAAGCCATTCCTCCACCTCAAAGGAAGAGCCTTGAAAGGAATGAAAGCAACTGGGAAAGTTGGGTGTCCCCTACAGCAGCAGCTGGGAAGACGCTCCCACACTTTACACATTTCCTTTGTGCCACATTCCAGGTTTGTTACCCTTCCTCCCAACCCCAGAACAGGGGGATAATAATCCAGCCCTGCCCTCGGTGGGGTCCTGTGTCAGCAGCCACGATGCCTCTGGCAGCCCCATCAATCACAGCGCCCAAACCACAGGAGGAAAGGCGAGGATCTCAATTTAACCACCAGCACCAGGGGAAGTGGGGGAAACCCCTCCCGGCCAACCCCAAAGACATCCCTTTGTCCAGCCACCTCTCCCCACTACCAGGAGGGAACAAAAGCAGGAAAGGCTGTTTCACAAGGAGGAAAACCTCTCCACCATATTGGATTTTCTTCCCACCTTCTCCAAACAATGCCTCGTATCTGTAACCTGCAATCCGCCCTCCCGTGGCATCTCCCAACCTCCGAGGATGCAGGAACCGGGAGAAATCCTCCTGCAAAGCTCCCGGGCAGCGGCACTGCCATGTTTTTTTTCCACAGGGCTGCCTGCGGCGCGGGCTGCATCCTCCACAATAGGACAAAGCCCCACCACGGCTCATCCCCCTCCCTGCGCCGCACCCCCATCAGCTGTCAGCTTTCCTCAGGGATCACCGGGATGCAGCGGCATCGCAGGAAAGGGGATTTTTTTGGGAGGGGGGATAAGGGAAATTTGACAGGCTCGCCAGCCTCCCATCCCCCTCCTGCTGCAGTCAGGGCTGGATGGAGCCGAAGGCTGCAAAGGCGGAGCGGGAATGGGGATGGAGAGGGGGGGGATAACCACGGCTGCCTCCACCCTGCACGGACCTGCAGCCACGTTAGGTTTGTGGCGCGGGGGGGCGGGGAAGAGATGTGTGAAGGGAAAAAATAAGATAAGAATTAAAATAAATAAATAAAAGGCAATAAATCCCCGTCGGCGTTTTATTGTCCGAGTCTCCCCCGCCCTCTCTCCGCAAAACAACCGCATTTCCTGGGGCCCCCGGGGAGCTGGGGGGAAATCGGGGACGGGGCTGTATCTAAACACGAGGAGCTGTTATAATCATATAAAAACCCCACCCGGGGGTCCAGTTAGGGATGGAGGGAAGGATCTAGGGCGGGGATGGGACTGGAGCTGGGAGGTGCTGTGAGAATTAATGATGGGGAAATGACCATGGGGTCGGTCCCCTGGGGGGTCACACACACACCAGACCCCCGGGGTAATGCTGAGGGGAGCAGGAGGGAGGAACCCAGGCTGGGCTGGAGATGAATGAGGAAGGATCCAGGGTGGGGGTGGGACTGAAGCCGGGGGGCTGATGTGGTAATTTATGATGGGTGAAGCACCCAAGGGTCCTCAGGAGGGTCACACACACACCAGACCCC
>VZRX01015183.1:0-23865 GCA_013398075.1 Notiomystis cincta | reverse complement strand
GCCCCAGCAGAAGAGCACGACAGAGAATGGCTCCATAATGTCAGACACTGACCAGGGCAGTGGGAAAACTCTTTTGTTCCCAAAGAAACTCACTGTCCTAGGTATATGCCCTTCCTTCTCATCCCACAAAATTGCCCAAGCCCAGTTTCTTCCCGTCTGAGTTCTTGTTGCTGCTGTCAAAATCATACCATTCCTGGAAAATATTTGGTTTAACCAACTGTCAGTTTTAGATGGAAAAAAACTTTCCTCAAAAATGCTTCTACCTGCCACACTGAACACGTACTCAGTCCTGCACAAAACCTTGTTGTTTCAGAAGGGTTTTTCATAGCAGCTCCTTTTTGTGAAACCCTCATCCTGGCCTGATGCCCCATGATTTTAATTGGGGAAAATAGTACCACAAAACCGAGGGGAGTGTTATGAATTCTTTGAGACATTTAAGCTGCCACTCAGAAATCAAACCCTACAAACACAAAGCTACTACAGACATCAAGGTGGCCAGCTAACGAAAAAAGCAATTTTTTTAAAAATAGGCATTTTTCCTTCAGATTTCTCAGAATTAGTAGTGCTGATGGCAGATCTGCCAGCTTTACAGAAACAGGAAACTTCTAACACTTGCCCATGGAAATTTTTAGAGATTTTTTTTTAAAATTTAAATAGAAGCATATGACAAACGACTATCATAATTTAAGATATTGCTGTCTTTGTGCAAATGCAGAGCAAAGCCTGCTGATGCCTTGACTGATCTGACAGAAGCATATCCAGTTAGGAGAGGACTTCAAATGAGGAAAAAGGATAGGAGATGTATCCATTTCCATTAGCTTGTGTCTTGTCAGGAATCCTTTCTCCCTTTGGAGCAGTACTAGGGCTGAGTGGAGCACAGCTGCCTGCAAACCAGCCCAAAATAGAGAGCTCTGCAGATGCAGCCTGATCCTCTGCCTCCCTGCCAAGCACAGCACTGTTTCAGAAAGGTGCCTCTGGGGGGGCAGAAAAGGCTGGCAGTGTAAGAGAGGCAATTTAGCCTTCTTTAATAGCCTTTTCACAGAATTGCTCAGTAATTACAGAAAATGTGTTCTGATTCAGTTTTTATATTTTAATTGGATTTATCCAGGAAGATCATTTTGGATTTGGTTTGACAAGGTTTGAATTGCAAAACAAGCTTTGCAACTATATTAATCAAGTCAGCCTGCTATGAGAATGACAGCCTATTTTGCCACAGTAGGACATTTTTGTTGGTAGACTTAAGTGCCAAAATAAGCAGAAATTATGTGTTTATTCTCTAGGGGAAAGTATAGAGCAGTGTGTTTGCAATTCTCCCTTTTTAGGCCTACTCACAAAATCATATAGGTGTAAGCCCTGTCAGAAGCTCCTTGCAGCTGAGACAACAGCATGGGAACTCTCCATACCTGGGTCCATGGAGCAGGCAGTCATTCTCTTCAGCTGCAGCTCATCTGTGTGGGAAAGTTTAGAGTAGGCACAGCATCTCGCTCCACTGAGTGCTTGGGAATTCACCAATCCATAGCCAGGATGACCTGTGGGAAGAGGGTGTGTAATGCTCTTACTTCTGAACACATTGTGATGCTGGGGCAGAGTGGCTGGAGAGCTGCCCAAAGGAAAAGGAGCTGGGGGTGCTGGTGACAGCAGCTGAACAGGAGCCAGGGTGTGCCCAGGTGGCCAAGAAGGCCAATGGCATCCTGGCCTGGATCAGCAATGGTGTGGCCAGCAGGACCAGGGCAGGGACTGTCCCCTGTACTGGGCACTGCTGAGGCCACACCTCGAGTGCTGTGTCCAGTTCTGGGCCCTCACTGCAAGAAAGGCACTGAGGGGCTGGAGTGAGTCCAGAGAAGGGCAGTGGAGCTGGGGCAGGGTCTGGAGCACCAGTCCTGTGAGGAGCAGCTGAGGGAGCTGGGGGTGTTTAGCCTGGAGAAAAGGAGGCTCAGGGGAGACCTCATCACTCCCTACAACTGCCCGAAAAGAGCTGTAGCCAGGTGGGGTTGGGCTCTTCTCCCAGGCAACCAGCGACAGGACAAGAGCACAGAGTCTCAAGCTGCACCAAGGAACATTTAGGTTGGAAATCAGGAAAAACTTCTTCATGGAAGGGGTTGTCAAGCACTGACTGGCATGAGATGCCCAGGAAAGTGGTGATTGCCACACCCAGCAATGTTCAAGAAATGACTCGACATGCCACTTAGTGCTATGGTTTATTTGAAAGGGTGGTGTTTGGTCAAAGGTTGGAAAAATTATCTTGGAAATCTTTTCCAGCAATAATGGATCTGTGAAAGCTGTGGAGCAAGAATCTGTGAGTGCCCCAAAAGGAGGTAATGCTGCCCATGACCACTAAAGATTTGATAACATAATAACTGCTGCTTTACCATAATAAGACCTTATGTAAGCACTTATAACAGGAATGTTTGCAGATTAAAAAAAGGTCTTTGCCAAGGTCCCAACCTCAACTGAAGGAGTACTGTTAGCTTCACAAGTTTTCTTGTGAATAAATACATACATACATAAATATTTTCTTGTGAAGAAAGTGGTATATTATTTAGCCCTAAACAAATTATAACATGCTAAGCAAATTGATAGGTGAGGAGATCATTAAAAGATGAAGAGGGATCACAGAGGTTTTTTTTTTGTTTTGAAAGTTTGATTATTCTTTACAAGGGTACGAAAAGACATTCACATTTTGTTTTTGTTAAAAGTAATCCAACCCTTTCCCAACTTTAATTTTATCAGGCAGAATAAGCCAATTTATGACAATGTCTTTGATTAGCCATTTCTCTTCTGAAGAGTGGTTTCTGTACGTCCTTGGAACACTCTGCCTCTGGAGCATGACCCCCCAGTCTGTGCTCCTCCAGATTAAGATGGATAAGCAGCTAGAAAACAAAACCTTCTTCAGAGGTTTAGGGGCACTGGTGGTAATGCAAAATAAAGATAAGAGAGGGAGGACAATGATTTCTATTTAAATCATGGTTGCAGCTCCTCATAACTTTCCGTCTGAAGGGATGCTTAAAAAAAGTTCAAGCAATATTTTTTCACTGTAGAATAAGCTATAGGTCCTCAACAGAGAAAGAAATAGAGAGAAATAGAGAAGTTAGCACTCAGCCCAACAGCAGAGAACCTTCTGCATGTCCCATGAGTTTTGTAGTTATTTCAGTTGAATGCTCAGTCTTTGAAAACTGGATTTATGTATATTCATAACAATTGTTCATATAAGCATTTGACAATGACTATTAAAATCCCTGCAGTCTGCTTTTTACCTTGTTTATCTGCAGTCAGGTGTTTAGTGCTCTCAAGCCAGAGGTGCTACATCCAGATCCTTCTTCCAAAAAACATGCCCAAGAGAAAAAAATTTGTTGGGGATTTTTTTTTCTTTATGAAATTTTGTCTTTCAGTTCAGTAAAGAGCAGGGATGTTACTTGCTGGTGTTAGTACATTCCTTTCCTTTGCCATCGCTGGTTGCTCACAGGCTATCACCTTCTACCCATGCTGAGAGTTGAAGTGTTTTTTGATGAAAGGAGCTTTGTAAAGATATGTAATAGTTTATCCTAATTCATTGAGAAACAGTATATGAGATCACCTGTTTCACTAAGGTATGAGCCTTGAACCAGTTCAATCGATGATACAGGAAAAGAATATAAACGTAGATTTCTACAGAAACTGAAAAATCAAATTGAAATTAATGGGAACAAAAGAGATACAATCTAATTTTCTTTCTGCACAATTACTTTCTGTAGTTTCTGGGGCTTTGTTTGAGGCCTACTTTCTCTTGTACTGAATATTGTCAAGGATGCAATGATAGCAAGGAACTCTTCCAAAATATATACAAGCTTTTTTTACATATACCAGGCATACAATTTATTGAATGTAGGTTTTTAGATTAAAACATGAATTTGGACACTTTAGGCAGTATAAGTTAAAAAGCCCTTCAAGGTAACTAAAGTTTCATTTTTATTGAAGATTTACTTTATTATAACAGGTCTACTAAAATAATTCTCAGCAAAATTAATTTCCTTTCAAGAAACAAAACACTGAATGAAAAGAAAAGCAATTCTGAATCATGTATTAAGATACCCAGTAGTGGTTAAATTTAATCAGTAAGCACTGCATCTAATGAGCCCAGTTGCACAGCTACTCAATTAATGTATCCTTGTTATGGTGGAGTTAGTCTGAATTAAATACAAACTGCCAAGAAGGAACTAGCCATTTACTCAGCTCTGTTAATACACTAGTTTTTTTTAACCTAATACCTAAAGCTGCTACATAATGATGAAAATATATCTGTTAGTAAAGACACAAACTTTATATGAAAGACTGAGAAACCTGTTTTATTACACATATCCAAACAGCAGGTAAATTTTCTTCAGTATTTGCTTAGCCTAACTAATTTTTATAAAAAACCAAAACAAACAAAAGGCTGGAGCCATCACTTGAATGAGTGACTGGCAAACTCACACTGAAGAAATCTCACTAATTTAACATTGTTGACATGGGCTGAGTGGCAAAGCAGCTTGGAAAACAGAGTGAGCAAAACAGAAATTTATAAAATGCTGTAAGCCTTAAATAAAACATAAAACCGTTTTGTGTGTATGTGTGTGTGGAGAGGACCATTACACACAAGTTGGTGTTTGATATATGGGATATAATTACAGCAAGTAAGTAGAAGGTGCCATGATACCTGTCAATTATCAGCAGGCAGAAAATGAAGATAACATACATAATTCATCAGCATACTGCCCTTTGTTGTTAAGCTGACTGATATGGCTCCATATCATAACTGCTTATTTAAAACAAGACATTTAAATTCAAATGAAATACTGCTACCTTTTCAAAATGTGTTCAGTTTTATACTGATTCAGGTGCATGTATATGCATTTCTGAATGTTAGCAAGGAAGACTACAACTACCTTAAAATTGCTTTTAAAAAGGTACAGAGGTCAATTCAGATTGATTTCTGTAGCGTTTAATTCTTCCTGTTTAAAGTCAAATGGATCTTCTGAAAAAAGCCATCTAGATAAGGGCTACCAGTATGTACTGATCAGATACTCTGTGGAGGGTTTTCATGCTTTTTTTTCCATCAAGGAATGCCCTCATTCAGGATTAAAAAAGAAAAATATTCTGAAAAATATTTTAAAAAATAGCTACCAAAAAAGAAAATAGGAATACGGAGGGTCTGGAAATTATTAGTATCCATTGCCTGGGTGTGAAGAGACAACAATTTGACATTTGGAAGGGGACAGATCTGACAGATGATATAAATTTGTGTACAATGCAGAAAATATAAAGAATAAATTTACTGATTTTATTACTATTTCAGAATACAAGAAGGAGAAGACTCATTATGAAATCAAGAGAATATCAAAGAGATATGAGAAAATTCATCAATGGAAATGGCTTCCACATAAAAGCAAGGTGTTCAGAGTTGGAGTTCATTTCCACAAGATGACTGGGAGCAGAAAGCTCTGTTGCATTAGCAGGATTTCTACAAAGGTTAAACTTTTAGAGTAATGAATGCATTCACACCCATATATAAAGGAGGCCATGGATCTTCTCATTGTATATAAAGTCCCAAAGTTCCACTGTGCACCAAAGCTGGTACATCTGATGAATGCACTTCACTTAGAGGAGGTGGTCAGCACTTCCCTGTGCTGGGTTTGGTTCTAGACAGGTGGATGTACTGTGCTGCTGGAATGCAGTACACCCTGTGTTATTGCTACACATAAACATTTTCCAAGGGGCAAGTCGTTTTCATATAGAAAATTATTTTTATAGGTAGAATTATAAGATCTAGTAAATCAGATGACATGTAGAAACACATGACATGAAAGTAATCTGAAAAGGAGAAGAAAGGGAGTAAAATGGGCATGGGATCTGTCCTTCCAGGTAGGCTGCAGTTAACCAAAGACCCTCATTGGCAGCCTGGCCTTGGCCTGGAACCTTTTCTCAGTTTTTGCATTTCCATTACAGGCCTGAATGAGGCCTTGAACAAGAACAGTGTCTCTCACAGCTGAAAGGGGAATCCTATCAGCTCAGCTTAGGGGAATGTTTGGGTTAAGTTTTCAAAAGACTGTTGATGGGACTAGCAAAACAAGAAACAATTGATTACAGAACAAACAAGAAGCAATTAATTACATAAAGAACCAGGTCAACACTCTGCAAAACTAGCTTTCTGGGAGAGGCTGACTCCCATCCCCATCTCTGAAGATTCCCCTGGAGCCCAGGTACCTTGTCCTCAGCTGCCAAGGTGTTTATCCTTGCTGTGTGGGTTCTGGAGCCAACTGATGGCTCCGTGGCTGGAGTATCCTTCGTCCAAACTTGAAGAGGAGTTTCATGTACCACATCTCATTCTATATTTTGTCATCCAAACTTTGCCATAAGAAGCAGTCTGTTTTTTCTAGCAAATGCAAAACTGAAAATCCATACTTAATATAAGGTTTTGGATATAGTGCTTTGGTTAGCTGCAAAGAAATTCAAATCTATTTGTCATCATGTAAAACAATACAAATTGTTGCTGTATTTGTGTTCAAAACACAACATACATTATTTATCTATCCATAGTAGCGTTGTAAAAAGCAGCATATTTTGAAGCACATGTGAAATAGTAATTTCTCATAAGCAGGTAAAACTATTCAAACCCATGTGCTGCATAAACAAAATATTTATTATACTCACAAATTATCTGTATACTCTAAATGTAAAAATTACTGTACTGCTGATTATTTCCCCTGAGTACCTATAAAACAGTGCCAAAGGGCAGAACAGTACCAGACTAGTTCAACCACACCTCAGGCTTCCTGCAGGGGCACTGAAATGATGATCTCAACACATTTATGTCTTTGTTGCACTTTCTCTCACCCTCAGTGATTACTTTACACACTTGGCCACCACATGCCAAGAGGGCAGAACTGGAAAGCAGCTGCAGCTGAAGGGAGGGCAGAGGACCTCGTCCCCCTGTAGTAACTCAGAGTCACCCAAACGTGCACAGTGATCAAATAGCAGTGACAGTAAGGATAGGGGAAGGCAAGAAAAGAAAGGATAGGACAATTTTGGGGGTGTCCTTACTTAAGTTTTGGTGCCAAAATACAGACACTTTGGATGCACTTCATGGTGTTTATTCACCTTGGCTCAGCTGGGTAATTTCCATCATGCCTCCAAAAGTCTTCTGAAGGGAGAATATATTCCTTTTGCATGTATTGGGTTCTGCTGGCTGATGCACCTACAGCTCTTGTCCAAAGCAAACCACCCAGGATCCCCTTAACAAGTCCCTACTAACATGACTGTAGTAGAACTTGACTCATATTGCCATAGTATCTCTCCCAGTTTAGGATTTCGAGCACCTAGTTTCCTTTGTTTGGTAGGTCATAACTACTCATTCTTGTTTACACATTTCTAGGAAAATTTGAGAATGGAGGAAAAAGCAAAAGTGCTTCTTCTGACCTCCATCCAACATCATCACCATTAGAGGTATTACATATTTGGTACTGGCTAGAAATAAAGTACATGTGCATTGAACAAAGGGAATGATGCAGAGCAAACACAAAACAACCAGGCCCACAGACAAAAGATGATCTTTGGGTAGCAGGAAAAAAATTAATCTCCTAAATTCCATCATTCTGTCATTTATCAATGAGGCTTCTACCTCATGCTTCATAGGAAAAGATACTTTAAGGCCTAGATGAATGTAAAATCTTTGCAAGACATAAAGAGAATCAGACCAATGATTTCTGAGGAACGAGCTGGAATAAAATTTGTTTCTTTCCTTGCTGACCTGTTAAGGATGGGTTTAGAGCAGGGACAGAAACTTCTGTTGTTCAGAAGAAGTACCCCATGGGGCATCAGTCATGGAGTGTGCCTGAGCCAGAACCAAATGTGATTCACAGTAAAGGTGGTGTTTATTGCTACTAAAAGACAAGACTATGACTCCATATAAATTTTAAAGTAAGGGGGGAATTTTCATACTTTATGGCACAAAGAGTTCTTTTTAGTTCTTTATGCATAACGTACTCTAGGCATATAAAAATGATGATTTGTTCTGCATGGACAGTTAAATAAAAATGGTAAATAAAAGGACACCTTTTCTTCAAACTTTATTTACCGTGTCTCATTATGGAATACAATCACAGAATGATAGAGTGGATTGGGTTGGAAGGGACATTAAAGATCATCTAGTTCCAACCCCCCTGCCACAGGCAGGTATGTGGCAGGTTGCTCCAAGTCCCATCCAATGCAGACCTGAACAATTCCAGGAATGAGGCATTTGCAACAAGTGGTGAGGCAACTTGTTTCAATGCCTCACTGCACGGTTTTGTCTGGGGTAGAGGTAATTTTTTTCACAGTGGCTGGTGTGGGGCTGTGTATTGGATTTGTGCTGAACACAGAGTTCATAATACAGAGATGTTTGTGTTATTGCTGAGCAGGGCTCACACAGAGCCAAGGGCTTTTCTGCTTCTCCTTCTGCCATGGTGGNGGCTTTTACTTTCCCTGTTAAATGGTCTGAACCTCAACTCACACGTTTTTCAGCTTTTACCCTCATGATTCTCTCCCCAGTCTCACTGGTGGAGCAGTGAGAAATAAGCATGGTTGCTGGCTGGGATTAAACCAAAAGAAAACCTTTCTAACTGTAGTTTAAACCCATTCTCTCTTGCCCACTATCTACCTTTATGAAAAGATTCTCTCTGGCACTCCTGTAGCCCCCTTCAGGTACTAGAGGGTGCTATGAGGTCTTTCTGGAGCCTTTTCTCCTCCATGCTGAACAACCCCAACTTTCTCAGTCTTTCCTCATAGGAGTTTTCAGATGCAGAACTTCAGATGGCATAAATAATCAAATCCATTGAAGTCTACTGGAAGTATGATAATTTACATCAGATGAGAATCTAAATTATCATTGGAGATACAGACTCACTACAGGAATATAAAATGAGAAATGCTGCCTAGTGGTTGGAGCAAAAAGTCTGCAAAAACATTTGATCCGATTGTGTCAGTCAGTCCATATGTTAAAAGAAAGGTGTGATAGTCTGGGGAATGCCTGACAACTTGCGGATGTGATTTAATTGTAATTTAAAGTGTGGATTAGACTCACCATTTTGTAGCAGGAACAAGATTATATCTATGGAGTAGAAACAGACTTCAAGAATACCTCAGCCAGGAATACTTTCAGCCTCGAAGAGCAATTAGCTTCTGCTACAAACAACTGTTATCACAGCATTTTGATATGAGTCTGGTGTGTATCCCAGGAAAATCTCATCTCAAGTCAAAGAGACTTGGACTCTTTCAGAAGAGAAACCTCCTTCAGACTAAAGACAGAAAGTAAAACTGGGGAAAGGAGGATGGGGAGGGCTTTGCCTCCTTTCCCCAAAACCACAGATGAAGCGTTTCTTCTTCTGATGTTCATAAGAAAGGAGGATATGATGATCAAGTGCAGTTGTGAATAGACCAGCAAATGCTTTGCTGCTTTGCTTTCTCCTTGTGACCTTGTTGCAACACAAAGAATAGCATCTGAGATGCAAGACTCTGGCAGGAGAAGGCAAAAATCAGCCTGGAGGTGTGAGATACTAAGCTATCATCTCATAACTGTTGTCCTTTGGAATCTCCTGTGTCAGCGAGAATTGCCTGGCAGAATTTTTCCCAGAGAGGAGACACACAGAGATTCAAAGTTAAAGGTGATTCTTAGAAGCATCTCAATCTTAAAAGCATTTCAATACAGCACTGGAGTTCCCAAGGCATGGAAACATAGGACTACCCTTCCCAGAGTTTCAGACATAAGACATTAGGAATACTTAACAGTCTGATGATTCACTTATTGCGCTGGTTTTGTCTGGGGTAGGGGTAATTTTCTTCACAGTGGCTGGTAAGGGGCTGTGTTTGGATTTGTGCTGAACACAGAGTTCATAATACAGAGATGTTTTTGTTTTTGCTTGGCTCTCACACAGAGCCAAGGGCTTTTCTGCTTTTCATACTGCCACCCTGGCAGGGGAGATGGGAGTGCCTGGGAGGCTGGGAGGAGACACAGCCAGGACAGGTGACCCCAGCTGACCAAAGGGATATTCCAGAACATGTGAACTATGCTCAGTATACAAAATGGGGGGAAGAAGGAGGAAGGGAGGACATTTGGAGTGATGGATGACACACTGTTGTGTGTGATGGGGCCGTGGTCTCCTGGAGATAGCTGAACACTTGACTGCCCATGGAAGCAGTGAATTCATTCCTTGTTTTGTTTTGCTTGTGTGCAGGGCTTTTGATTTCCCTATTAAACTGTCTTTATCTCAGTTCACAAGTTCTCTCTTTTATCCTTTTGATTCTCTTCCTGATCCTGCTGGTGGGGCAGTGAGTGAGCAGCTTCCTGAGGCTTGGTGGCTGGCTGGGGTTAAACCACAACACTTCCTATGGATTCCCAGAGTAGTTTAAGTACAGTCAAAGGGTATTCTGATGTGAAGATGATTATGAAGGGGTTAGACATCAGAGGTACCCTTCAATGAGTGTCAGCCAGTGAAACTACAAAGACATGCAAGGCAATTTGATTAGAAAAAACTATGGCTAAAAGAGAAAAAGAATCTCTTCAAAAGTCAAATAATGTTTAGGAGCTTACTGAGGAATTGGCTTCATCTGAATAGAGGCTAAGCTCTGGAGCTACTGATCTCAATAGCAGCAATTAGCCCAGCTCCCTCCTGGTCAATGCTGCAATGAGGAGGTGACCAGTGCTATCTACATGGCAGTGTTACCAGCTACAGACACGACTGTGGCCCTTCCTCCTCTGGACTTCTTGTGATCATGCAATTTATTACCTTCTTTAATATGGGACAAGAAAACATCCTTCATGATGCCTTTTTGTAAATTAAAAAAAAAAAAAAATTAAACATATCCCTTTTTTATCAGTATCTAAGCAGTTAAAGAAGACAGGAGACTTGTATAGGATACCAACTCTGTACCAAAGGCCTGTTGACAGGGATTGCTATCAGGTGTAAGGTTTCAGCCTGAAGAAAATTTGACACAAAAATTTGGATGATCAGTCAGAAAGAAAAACGAGTGACAACAAAGAAACAAATATTCAATTCTTGTTAGGGACTACTTGGAATGCTGATCTCATTGAAATATGCTTCTCAACTTATTTTAAATTTCTTATGTAATTATACCCTGTTTTCAAGTTCTCGTCACTGCACAGAGGTCCCTTTTGTATAAGTTCATATTCAGGTCGAGTTCAGAGAAGCTTCACAGACATCAGAGACAAGACATTGTCCTCCTGCCAGTGTGGTTTTGCCCCAAGCTGCAAGAAAGCTGAACTAGCCACTGTAAGGGATATTTGCATTTTTTATTGCTTGCAGAAAGGGAGTTTTCAGCCAAGGTAGAATACAATTATAGTTTTCTGTGTGCAGAGAGAACCAATTTGCTGTAAATAATGATAAGGTTATGTTGCTAACTACTTCTGCACTTTTTATTCAAAGGATTAAATACCACTTTACAAACAAAAGACAAAACAGAAGTTGGAAATTTTGGATAAATGAAAAACACAAGTGTCAATATGCACATTCCCCTGTTGCATTTAAAATCATACAAGACTTAGTATAGGATCTTAAACTGTTAATCCAGAATGGTATTCCACCTTCTGTATACGATCACTGACACATAGTGATGCACAATCACCAGATAAACTATTAATGCAGAAGACTATTGCTGAGAAACTGGGATAAACAGAACAAAGGAGTGCCAAAATTCCATGTGCAGCTGGCTCTCTTCCACAGACATCTTTAGAACAGATTCTTATGCAGTCTGGATCACTTGCCACACTACACCATTTACAAGTGATTATGCCCTTTCCTAAACAGCTGCAGCTGCCCTGTAGTTCCAGTACAAATAGTAGCCTCCACAGGCAAAAAAATGGACCATGAAGTACACCCACAGAAGAGCTGAAGGAAGAACCAAAACAACTTTGCTCTCCCTCAAAGACAAGGCTAGAAGTGGATGCACTCTGACCCTCCGCTGGGCTGGTGTGTTTTGTCACAGAAGTCTCTGTGCTGTCCTGGACTATTGCTGAGCTGAGCTACAACACATATTTTAAGACAGATATCTCTTGAGGTTAAAATTAGAGATGGAAAGCCCATTATAATTTACTTTAAACGGTTTCAATAGTTAACTGATCTGTATTTAGGGAAAATTGTACCACTCAGTTCCATTCTGATTTTGTTCAGCTTCCAACACTCAGCAATCAGATCCTTTTATATCTGTCAACTAGATGGAGAAGCCAGTTATCAGGTTTGTATTTCATTGCAGATACTTCTGGACTGCAGTAAATACATGGGTTTGTTTGATAAAGAGGAAAAACTTCCTTGTAGTATGCCACATGAATCAATGACTTTTCTGGCTTTTCTCTCAACCTTTCCTTTCTACTAAGTATTCTTGAATCCTAAACTACAAAAAGCAAATTTTAAAAAAAAAAAGTTTTAGTGCAAACATATAGTGTTGTCTGTGCAATCACCAGAGATTTCTCTTTCTATAGCCAAGAATTACACAAGGCATTTTGACCAAAGCACCACATTTAAGAGTTCATTCATTGTTACCTACCTTGACAAATCTCTCTGCATCTCTTCATTCCTCCTTCAAATACCCAAATAATAAATCATGAACAGAAAAAAAGGAAGAAAGTCAGCATTTTCAGTTCTTCTTAGGTCTAGCAAAACACAAATTTCTAAAGATGAGAAAGACAACAGCAGCATTAGTTTTGCAATAACATGACTGATGATTAGACTAAGAGAATTGTCTGCAGATGTGGTTTTATTTCCTTTTTTGTTACAGCTGTACCGATACATGTCAAAAGGTTTTGCTAGGCAGAGAAAGGGTAACAGAAGTAGTGACAAATCTAAGGTATAAGACATATTTAAAAATACTTGCTCAGATTTCAAAAGTAGACTCAATTTATGGCATGGAGATGTTTTAGCATTACTCTGAGATGCCAAAATAAAATTGTGTAAGCATGTAAAATAACAGAACATGCTAGAGATGATCAGAGCCAAAATATACAAGGAAACCCAGGACAACAAATTAGAGGTTTAGACTCACCTAAAGCAAAAGGCTGTTTACTAGAGAATTTTACTTTGAGAACAACTTGCTCAACTGGATTTCAATGGCTCCATATTTGGGTGTCTTCTCTGTTCTGAAGATCTAGAATTTGATGGGCAGACTAAATATAAAGGTCATAAATATAAGAGTAAAAAGGACATGCTGCTTTCTCTGTTCATAAATGTTTTACTTTAATAGTTATCCACAAAACACTTGTCTGTTTGCCCCCAATTTATTAAAGCCATCTGTTTTGTATCAATGACTTATCTTTGTTGTTATTATATCTCCAACCTTTTGGGTCATCTGCGAGTATAATTAATAATTTTGTACAATGTTGATGTAATGTAGAACAAGCATTAAATAACATATTGCACAAAATAATTCCTAAAATAACCTCAATATGAATATACTTGCTCAGTTAGTATCCTCCATTTACTGTTCTGTTTTTGGCTGCCAGTTACTCAATATTCCACTAATTAGCAAGGTCATATTGATCCAGTTAGCATGACATATAAAAAGTGTCATGCAGCAGTAAGTCAGAATTCTAATTCGAGAAATCTAAATGTTACATATTACAGTATTGTTATGTAAACACTATACTTTTTGGTTAGTGTGTTAATAAAATTGTAGTCAGATCTGCTTCTCCTACACCCATATTGACAAACAGTAGTTCTACTGATTCTCTTTAAGAGCCTATCTATCAGTTGTAATTTTTTGTCTACATGGATACTACCCAATAATCATCTGGATTATCCTCTTTACCTTTTCTTTACCTCTTCTGGATTGCCTCTCCCAGCTTCAAACTATTGAAAACAGACAGTAGCAGTACAGATAGCTGTTTGTTCAGTTTTAGTATAAACACTGAATTGAAGTTATGTGTGTTGTTTTAAAATTAGGTTTGATGGCTAACACACTCCTGAGGTATTGCTGTAATAGGATGTGTTTTCTGACTTTGTGAAGTGGTAAAATTTTGGAGGTTTCCCAGATGCTTCAAGCACACCAGGGCACTCTCAAGACCCAGACTTTATGGGGGACTTCAACCACCCCAATATGGGTTGGAGGAACAATAAAGCTGGGCACAGGCAATCCAGGAGGTTCCTGCTGTGCATTGATCATAACCTCCTTCTCCAAATGATGGAGGAAGCAATGAGAGAGGTGCTATGCTGGGCCTTGTTCTCTCTGACAGGAAGGGACTGGTGGGGAATGGGAAGCTCAAGCACAGCCTGGGCAGTAGTGACCATGAAATTGTACAGTTTGAATGAGAAGGATACACAAAAAGCTCTCTACCCTGGACTCCAGGAGAGCAGACTTTGGTCTCTCCAGGGATATGCTTGGTAGAGTACTAAGGGATAGAATCCTGGAGGGAAGAGGGGCCCAAGAAAGCTAGTTAACCTTCAAGAGTCAATGTCCTCCAAGTCAGGAGCAATGTATCCCAACAAAAAGAGACTTGGACAGAAGTACTGGGAGGCCTGAATGGATGAACAAGTTGCTCCTGGACAAACCCAAACACAAAAGGAAGCCTATTGAGGGTGAAATGAAGGACAGGTTCTCTGGGAAAAATATGCAGAGATTGTCTGAGCAGCCAGGGGTCAGGTCAGATTTTTTATTAGCATAATTTCCATCATTTCTATAGATCCATGATTCTGAGGACTGACTTAACCCTTCCTAGATGTACCACATTTACCTATGGAGGTAGCAAGGAAAATGCTGTGTTTTTTGCAGATGTAACTGCCATCAGATGTAACTGTCTTTTGTGAAGTAGCAACTCTACAATCAAATTCCAGACTAGCTGGTGTGTTATCCCAAGATGGTGTGTTGTAGCAATAAAAAGCTGCCACTATTCTGAACATCTGCTGGGAGGGCAGAGTCAGCTTAAAATCTAGCCAACTTTCAGAAGTTAGGTCTGCAGTTCTGCATTTTCCTACACATCCCCTAAATGATTTGTAGAACTTATTTATATAAACATGTCTTTCCTGCTAGGTGACAGATGCACACAAAAGAAGAGACAGATTTAAACAAAAACAGTGAAGTTAACCACTGATGAAAGTGCAGGCAGACTAACCAGAGCATTATTTTTGTTCAGCATTGCTTGCAAGAGCTGGCATGACTCAATGGCAAAGGTATAGTTATGTTGACTCTGCTTCTTCCAGAAAGCAGTGACCTGTGGAGAGACATGAAGAAGCAACCTATAATTCAATCAACCTTCATTCTGCCAGACCACAACTTCCTGTATAAAGGACTTCTGCAAGAACATCACAACATGCAACAAAGAAAAGTACTTATTAGATGAAGTTTATGAACAGTTTAACTGGGATAGCAGGGGACTAACTCAGACTAGAATTTCCTTTTATATTCCTCTCCTTATTTCCCATTGACCCCACAAATTTCTTCTTTATGTGCAGAACATAGAACTTTCATCTTGTCTAAGAATTGTCATTCTCTAATTTTTTTCCCCAAGTAAACTTGGAAAAAATATTTTATTTATCTTTGCACTATTGTTGATCATAAAAAGCTAGTAGTACTTGGGGGTTTTAGGTATACTTCACACAAAATTATGGTTATTATGTGGCCTGAATCACCACTGGATATTTATACCATTATGTTTTCACTCATCAAATAAGACCTATACAAATGATACCACAAATACTCTTGCTGAGATCAGCATAAGCTCAGCTGGTGAATTTTGCATAATTTTCATGCTGCAGATACTGAAGTATATTCCCATAAGGACTGTAGTCTGAAACATTATTTTTCAGTTCTTGAGCTACTTTTAAACCGTCGCCTTCTGAATGCTAATTTCAGAATTGTGTTGGCAGATCCTTACAGACCATGTCCTGATTGTTGCCATGGTTATACTCTTCATTTAGTAAACAGTATGGCATAAACCCTCATTCACTGGTGATTTAGACCAATCCCCAGGTACTCTTAAAGTGGCTCCTCTTCATTTACACTTCTTAAACACTGAGTAAGCAGAGATTGCAGGTTCTGTTTCCAAACAGTCGTGTAGGGGACACCATGCCTTCTAAGAATTGCTCAAACTTAGTAGCAATTTTTCACTCCTAGGACCACCACTGCAGACAAAACAATACGGTCTGAGCAGAGGGAAAATCTTGCCTTCTTCCCCTTAGCACATGTGGTAACTGCAACTCATGAGTACCAGGTGGAAGTTGTCACCACAGTATCAATTACTGGAAGAGAAAACTGCAACTTTTTCAAGGCTCAGAGCTATTTATGGAGGATTTTCCTGATGCTACAGTCCAGGGTGGATCCAATTTCCCTGGTGGTAAATATCATTTAGAGGGTGGAGCTGGCAAAGAATTGTGTTTTTTACATTTATCCCTCAAATCTTACTCACTTTAGTTCTGCCCTTCTCTTTCTCAGTTATTCCACTCCTCATATCCTAGTGATTTCTTGTTTTCTTTTTAGAGAAAACACCTCTAGCTTTTCTAGTGAGCTTCAAAAGCAGCCATTCAATGGCAGCAGGCAAGTTTTTGTTTTAAAAAATCAAAGACTTCATGCTTGCAGAGATTAATTGAAAATCAGAGCAGGGTGCAAACCTGGTTATCCAAGTGTGCATGTGGTGAGCTTTGGTGCCTGGACTGCTGTCCTGAGCATGGTGAAAACTGTGCTCAGGCTGTGCTGCTGTTGCTTCTCAGAATCACTGAAACCACAAGAACAAAATTATTTTTCTGCTATTTACAACACAGCTCATGGGATCACATATTAAAATTACTGACTGGGAAGCTATTCTGACGTAGAATATTCTTCTCCTAGAGAGTCTTCTTAGGCTGGGGGAACACTAACCTGACACTGGACCTTTACTACAACTGGAGGAATTCAGAGGCTTTGTATACCTGTCCTTGCCCAGAGGCCCTACTTCTGGAACCACTAGAAAATATATTTTATGTGAAACACCAGAAGAGCTTTCTACCCCTCCTGCTCATGGATCATAACATCTGCAGGATGACTGATGGTGACATCTGCCTAAGCTTGCAGTCACTGACCCCGTATCTCCTGCAGTGTTTGAACCACACCACGCACAGTGCCTGCATCCATTCCCTGTGAAGGACCCCGACACAGCCCAGCACAGGACAGTGTCTAGCAATAGGACAGCTGTCCCATGAGTCCTCCATCATTTACTAAAGCAAAGAAGCACGGGGACATAATGATTACCAAGAGGTCCTTTCCTTTTCAGTAGTAAACCTGCCAAATTTTTGGAACTCCTAAAATTTCCCTGGAAGAGGCTCAAACCGTTAAGTTTCTGGAAATGTAAGACCACATTGTGCCACAATTATTCCAAGTGTCAAAGTGCAGGAGAGGTGTATCTCTCAGCTTGTCTTAATCTCTGGAGCAGAAAAGAGAAAAAAAAATGTTCTCCCTTTCTATTCAAAGATTAGAGGTTGTTTATTCAGAGCAACTTCAAAAGTTAGGTGTTGTCTAGTCACAGACCAGTAGAAAAAAAGTAAATCCCTGCTCTAAGAAAGGGATTCCAGTGAAGCCTTTGAAGGTAGTGAAGTAGAAGGAAGTACTGGTTCCTCTGACAAAATTTTACTGCAGGCTCTAACCATAGCTTATCTCTTATCTTCTGAATTTGATTACAGGGCTTAGCTTGACATATTAGCTCTGGTACAATTTCCAAGACTGCAGGACAGGAAGAATAGGAAGAAGGAAGGTGAGCGGTTGGAAAATTTACCCGTTTTGTCTCTTTAATAGGGACAGAGTATACAATACACTGGCAACACCACAGTACAGTCAAAGGAAGATGGGAAAGAAAAAGAAGGGATAGAAGCAGACAACCAACTGAAAATACTTTCAGTTCGAACACAAAATAAAGGTGAACAAAGTCACCCAAATATATGTTAGTAAGCTGTATTTAACCTTCAAAGTTGACTGCTCTGAACAGATGCAGTATTCCACAGCTCAGTCAGTCTTGCAGGGATAGATTGGCAAAACAAATACACACCACTCTAATTAGCACTTGGGCTGCAAAATTACAAATACTTTCTAAAGTTTTGGGACAAATGCCCAAAATGTTTTACAAATGTTTTACAAATGTTTTACAAATGTTTTACAAATGTTTTACAAATACATGATAAAATCTGTTTTGGGAAAAAAATTGGGAAAACAGTCCTTCAAAATGTTATACCCTTGATTTGGCCCAGCAAAATTATGGAACAGATCATTTTAGATACGATCACATGGCACACACGGAATAACCAAGGAATCAGGCCCACCCAGAACAGGTTTAGGAAAGGCATGCCCTGTCTGAGCAAACTGATCTCCACTTATGACCAGGTGACCTGCCTACTGGATGAGGGAAAGGCTGTGGATGCAGCCTACCTGGACTGCAGCAGAGCCTTTCTCTGTCTCCCACAGCCTTCTCCTGGTAAAGTTGGCAGCCCATAGAGTGGACAGGTGGACCCTTTGCTGGATTGGCCAGGCCCAGAGAGTGGTGGGGAATGGTGCTGCATCCAACTGGGATATGGTCATTAGTAGGATCCTCCAAGATTCAGTGTTAGGGACAGTTCTGTTTAATGTCTTTTTTTATGATCTGGACGAGGGGGTTGAGTGCATTCTCAGTAAATCCATGGATAACAAGTTGTGTTTANGGAGGCTCAGGGGAGACCTCATCACTCCCTACACCTGCCTGAAAGGAGATTGCAGCCAGGTGAAGGTTGATCTCTTCTCCCAGGCAACCACTGGCAGCACAAGAACACAGAGTCTCAAGCTGCACCAGGGGAGGTTCAGTTTGGACGTTAGGGAAAAAATCATCACTGAAGGGCTGTCAACATTGGGAAGGACTGCTCAGGAAAGTGGTGGAATCAGCATCTATGGAAATGTTCAAGAAATGACTGGATGTGGCACTTAGTGCTATGGTCTAGTTGACAAGGTGGTGATCATTCAAAAGGATGGACTTGATGACCTTGTAAGTCTTTTCCAAATAAAATGATTCTGTGATCCTTGAAATGGGAGAAGGAAGGGATTTGACTTGTTTGGGTTTTTTTTCTTTTTCAATGTAAAGCAATTTAAAAAATCATTCTACCAGAACTTAGCATGCAGATATTCTCTTCTGAAAATGCTCTTCTGAGAATTTTAAATTATGTAATTTCTCCTTCTTTGCCATAGGTTAAAATTTAGATAAGTAATATCTTTTATTTCATGACAATAGCAGATTGAGGGTGTCATGCCCTTCCTGCACAGTTTCTGCCCAAGAATTACTTGGCCTGACCCTGCAAGGTAATTACTTGGTCCAGTGCAAGGAAGTCTAAAGTGCAGATCAAAGGCAGAAAGCCCAAGAAGATAAAAAGGGGGAGTTGTTCGTGGAGGATGCTTATCCACAAACAGGCAGTGCCAAATGTTTCCTTTTGAACCACTAGGCCATTCCACTTTCTGTGTATGTGTATTCCTACACATATGGTGCTAGACCAAGCAGTGGCATTTTGTGCCTGATAACTTCTAGACCAGCCTATCCTGCTTTTGGTCTGACCAGAAGAAGATAAACTTTTGAGGAAGCCTTATTTTTTTAAACCACTTTATCACAATTAAGTGTATTTGCAGTAAAAAGAGAGAATAAATGAAGAAACATGTTTTAACACCCAAATTTTTAATAAAATTCTTTTATTTCAATATTAGGAAAATATAACCCTTTAATAATAACATTTACAAAGACTTGTGAGGCGTATACTGCTTTTACTTTGAGTATTCATGAATTTTGCAACTCAGATCTAAACAAGGTCACAAGCCCATAGACACATTAAACCTAGAGTTCTCTCAGAGACAAGACTATCCCCTTTTGACTTTTTGCAAATGCTAAGTTAACACTCTGAAGAAAGGTGAGACACTCTTATTCCTCTATTCCAAGACTTCAACATTCTGAACTATCTAAATGACTCCCAACACATTTAATTTTAGGAAGTTATGTGCACATTATGATTTTACTTGTAACAGTGATGCTTTTATCCCTAGGAACTTAGTAGAGAGCTAAATTGTCCCAACAGATATCCCAACACAACGCTCCTTATAAGGAAGAAATAATTCATTCCCAGGGTCTATTCTCAATAAATGTAAACTGAATGTGCTCATTCCTTGAGGAAATACAGAGCAGCATTAATTCACACAGCTCTGGAACTAAGGCACAAACAGTGCCTTCCCCTTCAGTCCATCTGAGAATGACTTCATACATCAAGTATTAAGCCACAGAAAGGCACAGGACACAGAAGTGAATGTCTAGAGGATTTAGCTCAGTTTCAGATGTTTGTTTCTTTTAATTATTCTAGAATACTGGTAGAGTATGCTTAGTATTTTAAATAAATTTTCCTAAATGCTTTTAGATTCTAATCACTGACTCCAGTTTTAGAATCATCATGGAATTTAAACTAAATAAAAAGCTGCACTTTGAAAGGGGTCATCATTTAGTGCTGCCAGTTTATTTTCACTTTAACAGAGAAACTCTAAAGAGAGGGCAATATTTATACTAGAGTATTTGATTTAAAAGGCTAGCAAAAGGCAAAAGTTCTTTTTTTAGGCCTTAAAAGTAGCTTCTGACCATAATGAAAGAAACTGTTTTATGAAAACTTTTTAAAACTGAAGATACTGACCAACTACACTATTTTCTTCACCAATCAATCTTAGGATGGTAATTTCATCAACACCCATCACTTCTGCCTGCTTTTCCTGCATTTGAATTCCCAGTTTCACTACACTGCAAAGTGCAGTGATACTCACTGCCTATACATACAGCAGTGTTTTTCAAGCTTCCACAGGATGTTGGAATACATTTGGTACAGAATACATTTGGTACCTCTAAAACCTATAGCTTTCTTCCAAGAAATGAAACCCCTAGTTATCTAAAAAGGCCCACAGGAATAGGTTAAAAAAGATTTGTTTAGCACTGTAAATCCACTTGTTTCAATAGGCCTATCATTCTTTCTTGTTTTGATTATTGCAGTCTTGTCTCCTCAATTTTTTTTTTCTTTTTTTTCTTTATAGCTTTAGCTCCAAGAACCTCCAGCCTCCATTCCCAAGTCTCCTTCATTATCTTTGACCCCCTACCCTCTGAGAGTTTAGAAATATTTTATGCAGTGCATGAATCCAGACTCTTGTTCAGCTTCAATGCAGGGATGCAAAGTCTCATCTTTCCTGACAAGATTTAACCACTGGGGTGACTTATGTTGGCCAGCATTTTGTCGTCTGCCATCATTTTTCTACTTTTAGACCTTTGTGTGTTTCATACAAAGACAACTGTGCAGATGTGTGTGACCTTCCTTTTAAATTAGCACAACTGGTAGAATGCTCAAGCCTTGAATACTTCACTGGAATGAGCAAAACCGACAGTAACTGGCCTAACGCTCTGAAAAGATTATTAGGAAGGAATTTCACTGCGTGGTGGCCAAGGGTGTTTTTCCAAGCTGCTCACAGAATAGCCTTTGATTACATGCAGGAAGTTAGCCAAGTTAAGCTGGCTGTTTTGCAGCCATTCCTTCCTCTCTGTGTAGCTCTGGAATATAAACTTCCCAAAACAGTGACACAGAAACAGAGGAAAGAAACACTCAGCTCAGTAAGGTCTTTCCTCGAGAACATCCACTGAAAGACTAACTAACTAGCAATTAAAATACAGTTCAGGTATGGCTTTAACACATTCTCATTTCTCCTCTGGACTTAACACATCTTCCCACTTGGTTTCAGAAAGCAGAAGGAACTCATGGGGTAAACCAGGCAGGACAAAAGAAGTTGAGATGAAAATTTGCAAGTTGCTCAAGTGCTACACCAGTGCAGCTGGAGACTAAAGTGGAGCACATTTCATGCCTGTGGTGGAATGACAAGAGCAAAGATGCCTCTTGCTTCTTCATCTGCTCCCTAGCCCAGAAACTAAAAACATTCACCAGCATCCTGTGCATCTGTTAATATTCACAGACTCAGTGGGAAGTAGCTACTCCTGATGAGTGGGAGACAGATGAAAGAGGTGGATCTATGAGCTCTTCCACCTGCTTTTCCTTGGGGTTTCTTTAGTGAATTTAAAAACTTCTGCCCAGATCTGTAAAGAAAGAAGAAAGACTAAGGTGAGATAACTGACACATAGGCTAATCTGCTTATTATGGATGATTTGTTGTTCATTGTCATTCTTCACACTCTTCTTGGTTTTTATAGGTTTCTCTACTATGACGTGAAGAATTCTTCTAGTGGCATTAGTGTTATTTTTATTGCAGCAGGTGGCTAAGACCTGGTAAAGAACAGCCATTTCCCAATTTGGAAGAGTATTTTTACTGACTTGCTAGATGCTTATTTAAAGCAGAAATAGTGGTAGAATGGAGATGAAAAATTGCTTTGACATGTGAACAATCATTACTCACGAGTAAGTGATGAAGTGAAAAATAATTCTCCTCTCCTCTCATACAAATGCAATCTTTTATTTTTTTTCTACCATCTGTGTATTTCATTTCTCTGCTCTCAGAAATGCTGAGATGAAAACCATATTAATAGTAAAAGAAAGTACTACAAACTCATCTCTGCCCTGCAGCATTCATTTGGCTCCCTAACACTTCCAAAATTTTGTTGGAGTTAAATTTATAAATCCAGCAGAACATTTATAAAACATGCCTAAAATGAGAAACAAGACAGTTAATATTCTAGCAAACTATCCATGAATTTGTGAAACTGGCATGTCAAGAGTAACTATTTTGTGAAGTCCCTAGCCAGAAACACAAACATCAGTTTAAACTCATTTCTTACACAGATGGTAGCTTTCATGATCCCAAAGGAAACCCCCCAAACTTACATACAAAAACAAACCCCTCAAAACCAAAAAAACCCACCCCCAAATTATGTAGAAAATAATTCTGGCCCTGTCTGCAGTTTAAGCTACTTAGTTAAAAAGCATCTGTCATTTTCTCAGTATGAACAACTGGCATTAGAAAAAGAAAAGAAAAAAAATCCCCACACCCCAGAAAAACAAACAAACACAAAAGCAAAAAATCAACCCCACCCCACCCCCCCAAAAGCGCAGCTCTATACCTAGATGTAAAATTTCCACCTGTAAAATTTCCAAGCAGTGCTTCTGTTTAGAAGCTTAAAAGCATCCCCTCTCCTCCTTCCCCAAGACGTGCAAATTCTACACCACCTCAAGTTTCTGCCAATCTTTCTGTAAAATCAGTCAGCGAGTCTGACAAGCTTCATTAATTCAATTCCCCGCCCATTTTTAACGGAAAATGCAGTTTCTGCAAAGCTGCTCAATCCTTGACTACAAAATAAGCTCCTGTTCCAGCGGGGGCTGGGGGGGGTGTGTGTGTGTGTTGGTGGAAACAGAAAAGAGACGACAAAGTTTCCAGCCGAGGCGATGTTTGCACCTCTTAGATCTTGCGCCGGGCACGCTTGACATTCCTCCGCCGCATTCCCTGACGGAGCCGAGGGCGGCTAGCGCTGCATCACGGAAAATGTAGTCAGCCTGGGAGAGCCAGCCCGCCGCAGGGCGCCGCGCCAGCGACGGCTTCTCACCGGCCGGGCGTGCGAGCCCAGGGCTGCTCGCCGGCAGAGCAAGCGCTGCTCTCCACCGCCAGAAAATGACGCTTACGAGCTATAATTACGAGATATTCAGTAAACAAAAACCATTTGGTTTTGAATTTAGTGCATAAGAAACGGTGACTGCTCTACCACGACGCACCAAAGCGTCATCCCGTTTCCGAGATAAACCTCCAAAATACAAACCCTGTTTATTTCAAAAACGAGCTGGTGAGACGGAGGTGTCAGCGGCTCTGCCGTGACCCGCAGCCCCCGTGCGCGGAGCGGCGCCGCGGGCTGTGCTCCGGGCAGTGCTCCGGGCCGTGC